>BPTQ01000001.1:199871486-199953114 GCA_019973895.1 Chrysanthemum seticuspe | reverse complement strand
TCTTTCTTCTCTATCTTCATCACTTACCCAAAAAAAACCCAACACTAAAACTGCTTCTTAACCCTCGTAAAAAAAGAAAAAAAATCGGGAAAAATCACAAAAAAACGCAATTTTCTTCAAAACACTACTATCACTCTTACCCATCAATTACACACGCACCACTGTGCACAATTTGTATAATTTTTGTTATTTTGTCACATTTAAAGGTATTTTTTATTTATAAAATTTGGTTTGTTAATTTAATTTCTTTAATTATGGTTTGTTTACAATGGTTTTATGTTGTGTTTGTGTTGGTTAGATGGTCCACCGCAACAGCTCACCACCACCGTGAACCACCACCAACAACCGCAGCAGCTGCAGCAGCTCCACCACCACCACCTTTTGTGTTGGGGTTAGTGACTCTTTTTTTTAATTTTGTTAATGTGTTTTGGTACGACAATGTCGTGCCTTAAGTTTTTATTAGTTAATTTGGTACGACAATGTGTTTTGGGACGACAATAGTTTGTTTAACTTTGGTTTTATGTGTAGTGTTTGGGACGACCGGGACAGCCGAGACCACCTCTTTTTCTCTTTCTCTTTTCTTCACTTCGTGTATTTCAGCCGCGAAATAGGTATATATATATATATATACTTTTATTACTTTGTCGATAATGTATATACTTTTATTACTTTGTCGATAATGAAAATGATATGTGATATCGGAAAAAATGTTATGTGATATGTTATTAATTGTTACTTATAAACTTAAAATGACCGTGTTAAAATGAAAATGATATGTGATATATATGTTATTAATTGTCGATAATGAAAATGATACTTGTGTTACTGTTTTTAGGATTTTAGTGATTAATTTTGGAAATTCCCCGTCCGAAGTTAATCATCCTATAGAAAACCCGACCGAAATTAATTTATTAGAAATTAATTTCGAAAAGTCCCCTGTTTGGGACTGCTTTTTGAATGTTTTGTCTCATTTAGGATATAGATGCGTATAACTGTTTTACTATTTGAGAGAAATTCGACAGTATTTCCCTTTCACTCCTACGAATATGTCTTTAATGCACATATTTGGGGAGTTGAGGGGAAATACTGCCGAATTTTTTTCAAATAGTAAATCAGTTATACGCATTCATATATGAGACGACACATTCAAAGAGTGGGTTAGGATTGCCTTCCATAGTTGCACTAGGTAAACAGAACAGCTCATAATTACGTCTTTTCATGTTTGAATATGTATGTATATATACAAATTAATTTTTTTGAATATGTTTTTTTACAACGCAGTCATGACAATTGATAAGAGTTGGACCACTGTATCCAACCGTAATTCCCTAGAATTTTTAAATGGTCTTTTTGCATTCATCGCGCATTGTAAGCCATTAGTAAACCCCATCACAAAAATGATTCATTGCCCATGTGTTCGTTGTGGTAACGCTCCAACTAAATTGGGTACGCTCAAAACTCTTGAGTCACACATATCTAAATACGGGTTTGACACACTTTATACCCCTTGGAAATATCACGGTGAACCACTTCCTCCACCCGTAGTACATAACATACCACAACCACCTTCACCTGAACACATGAACATGGATGCATTCTTCCAAGATATTTCTGCTGATAATGTCCCAACTCCACCATCTCAAACAACAGTTTCTCAACCAGATCAAACAACAGGTCCTCAACCAGCTCAAACCAGTGATCATAACATTACTAACAAGTACGAAGAGTTACTTGCTAGGTCCACCCAAAAGTTGTACCCAGGTTGTGATATGACTACATTGGGCTTTACGTCAGAGCTTTCGCACATCAAGGTCTTACATAAAATAACTGATGTCGGGTTTAACAAGATTCTAGCTCTTTTGCAAAAGGCATGTCCCCCTGATGATGATGAAGTGAACCCCACTATTGTTGTTGAAGAAGTTTTATCTAGTGATGATTCTGATTATGACAATTAATTGTTTTTGAATTGTAATTTGATTATGACAATCATTGTTTATAAATTGTAATTTGAATGAAATTGTTACTATATGTTTATATGAATGTGTATATTAGTGTTAATTGGTCCACGAAATTATGTGTTCTTTTACTTGTACTTTTACAGATGGCGTGTGTACAACCTAGATCACACGGCGGGGATGCTGGCGGTGATCCACCAAGACGGCCCTCATTTACTTTGCCGGGCTATTGCGCAGGTAACAAATTGTGATTTTTTATTTTATTATTTTATTTTTTATTATTATATAATTTTTATTGATAAAACTAAATTTTTTTTACATGTATTTTCACAACTTAATAACTTATATTTGTAGGTTCAATGATCACCGGTGAGACGGCAAATCGGGCCTTAAGGAAGGCTTTTAGGGAGAATAACGGACAGCCTTTGCCTATAGGCTTTGATACCGATGATCAAGGCACCTTCACACCGGTAGGCACTTATGCAATGCAGTTAAGTAGTCTTATGGGGGAACAAGTGAGGCCACTTCCCCTTGATGCCGATTGGGAAGAAATTCCTGATTCTTATAAGGCGCATATAATGCCGACCCTACAGGTTATATTTATTGTTTATTTTATTTCTATTCTGATTGTTATTAACCGTTTAGATATGCTTGTTATATTTAAATTGTGTGTTTGTTTAAATGCGTATACTTTTTTGCAGACCTATTTCAACCTGGCGCCTTGGTTGAATAATGAGACCAGATTCACGGTTGGACAGAATGTTTATACGGTGGGGGAAAGGATAGGACTTGGGCTATGGTTACAGCAGAGGACGCTATACCGAAAATACAAACACAGGCTCAGGTCTAGATACTTTGATATCCACGAGACACCCGCGGCGGCAAGGGCACATCCGCCACCCAAGAAATCCTGGGGGAACAGAACCCAAGAGGAATGGGAGATGTTGGTTGACTGGTGGTTAGACCCGAAACGGATGGCAAGATCGACCACAAATGCAGAAAATCGATCAAAAAACAAGATTATAACTTACCAAGGTCGACAGTCGTTCGTTCAAGGACGCAACATTCATGTAAGACTCGTTATAATTTTTGTGATTTTTAAAGGTTTTTATATTGTTTATATTTACCTCGTTATCAATTTATTTTATATTGTATGTATAGAGGGTCAACAATAACAATCAAAATGAAGACCTGCTTGAAACCTGGAGGAGAGGCCATTCAAAAAAAGATTGCACATTTGAGACGAGAGAGAACGAGACGGCTTACGTAAGTAGTTTATCTCTTAACATGCGTCATTATATTAAGTTACTTCTCATTTATTATTTTTTTCCTAACTTCTTTTTTCTTTTTTTTTTCTTTTTTTTTTTTTTTCTTTTTTTTGAAATTACACAGAATGAGATGAGGGCCCTTCAAGAGCAAGTCAGAGCCGGTCTCATCCCGTACATGAGCAGCTTGGAAATATTGCAGCGTGTAGTTCCGAGTGATAACCGCCAGAACTGGTGATAAGGTTTTAAAAGGTACCATTTTGAGGGGTCGTTTAAGTCCTTATTTGATCACTTTTGTATCCGTTATTGCTTAATATCGTTCCTTTTCACTTTTTAGGTCTCGTGAAGGCAAAATGCTGGAATGGCACTTATTTGGACGAAAAGGCGCGAATATATGAAGAAAATGGCCAAAGTCGAAATCGAGACACTCACAGTTGCTGAAAGTAGAAGGTGACGGCGTCAGGTGCTATTGGCGACGCCGTCCCAAAATTATTGTGACGGGCCAGAACCCAAAACTCGTATTTTCAAGAGACGGCGTCTAGTTGTGAAAGAGTAGGCCGTCGCTACTCAGACGGCCTAGATGCAATCCAGACGACGTCAGAAGCTGAAGAGGACGGCGTCACGGACATAAGGTGACGCCGTCGCAAGGTTAACGTGGCCAAGACGAAACCCTAATGGCGGCGACACGACGGCGTCACTAAACATAAGGTGACGCCGTCGCAATTGTAATCTTATATATAGAATCCGAATTTTTCAGTCTTTGTGTGGAGAGTCTTTGGAGTAAAAACCTAAAACCGAACCTAAGGTGTCTTGTACAGTATTTTAGGGGTTTAAACCCTATCTTACATCAAGATAAGTCTTTACTTCATTAATTCAATTATGTCTTTGATTATTTGTGTGTATGCTTGCATGTTCTCCATGTCCGGCTAATTTATTTGTGTGTTTGCTTAGGAAGTATGAAACTTAATTATTGAATATTGATTGGTTGTTTCTTATCTTAGTTGATTAATGATCTAGTAATGCGATAGGTCATTCGTTGTGTACTTAATGCTTGATTCATCTTTGTGAACCTTAGAGTATAATTACCTGAGTAATTGTAGGCTAAACCATCCGAAGAGCGCCTTAGAGTAGGAGTCTATAATCTCTAGTGGGTTTGTAGACAAGACCCTTTGGTAAGTTCAAAGAGTTAGGGAGAAACGCATACCCTACAACTTTAGACACACAACGCAACTAGAAATAAGACGTGACACTCAACCATCAATAGGAGATAATTAAGGAGTAATACAAACTAAGTAAACACATCTTTAAACTATCATACGAGCACACATTAATTAGACATAGACTCCCACAACCTTAGTTTAGATAATTAGATAATAGTAGAGTAATCGGTAGAAATACCAACCCCCCAAATCCAATACCCGAGATTCGTACCTATCCATTTTTCATAAAATATAAAAAGATAAAAAAATAATCTTCCTCAACCTTAACCTTAGTGTAGTAACTCCCTACTAGCATTCCTATTCCCCTAGAGAACGATATCAATACCCGTGGCTTACCCTAATTACTACACTACAACGATTAGGTTCACTGCCTAGGGTGTTATAAAACTTGCTCGAAGAAAAGGAAGTTCCTTTGACCCCGAACGACGCGTGTAGCGTTATCAAGTTTTTGGCGCCGCTGCCGGGGAATAGAATAGCTAGTTAGTAGTCCACCTCGTTTAGGTTTCTTTGCTTGATTCATATCAAGTAAATTTTTCTCATTTTTAGATTTCTCTTAGTCTATCCCCCTTCTTCGTAACCTTTGTTCGTAACCCCATCACTTTTCATCATGGAAGGTGATAACCCACTACCATTCATCAACCCACCACCAAATGACCCGCCAAGAGCCCGTACTCTTGGTGAATACTCGAGACCAAGCCACCTAGGCTATAGGAACACCATTGAGCTTCCCGACCAAGCCCAAACTACGGCCCTGCGATCCGACACCATCCGGTTGGTGCAAAATGGATGTGCATTCCATGGACTTCGTTCCGAAGATCCAAATCAGCATCTGAGGGATTTCCTCAAAATCGTCGATTCCATCGACCTTGATGCTACTACTCGGGAGACCACGTGCCTGCGTCTCTTCCAATTCTCTCTACGGGACCAAGCTAGTAATTGGCTTGAGCGACTTCCCGCCGGCTCCATCTCAAGTTGGGATGATCTTACTTCTCGCTTCCTTGCTCAATTTTTCCCACCGGGGAGAACCACTAAGCTTAGGAATGGCATCTTGATGTTCCAACAACGTCAAGGTGAATCTCTCTACGAAGCATGGACCCGATTCAAGGACTTACTTCATAAAGTCCCTCATCACGGCATTAATCTTTGGCTCCAAGTCCAAATCTTTTATGATCATGTCAACTTTCCCACTAAGCGATCCATTGACCAAGCGGCCGGTGGAAAACTTAGTGATCTCACCGCAGAAGAATCATGGGAAATAATAGAGGACCACGCCCTCTATGACAACGAAAGTTGGGATGACCCCCGTAAGCTGCCCAAAACCGTCAAGGCAATCTCCTTGCCTCCTCCCGACCGTAGGATGATCGAACTTGAAGATCAAGTTAAATTCCTCATGAGTTCCTACGAAAATCCTAAATCTTCACACCATGTGAACAAAGCTTCTTCCTCGTGCGAGCCGTTTTGTGATCCTCATAACACGCGCACTAGCACCCGATCCCCCGAACACGCTTCTGTTGACTACGCATCCTCGCGTATTAATGGAGCGGGAGGAAGATTCCCTACACCCGGACCTAGGAATTTCAATGAAACCCGTGAAGCATGGAAAAACAAGCCCGACTTTTATTGGGGACAAACTAAAGAATTCACTTCTAATGATTTCTCATGGCCCCCACCTAACGGTCCTAACCAACAAAACATCGAAGGGATGTTGCAAAACCTAGTTGCATCCCAAGAAACCCAAATAGCTAAGCTCTCGGACCGCTTTAATAATCAACAAGCCGAGATGGATAGGAAAATAGACAACCTTTTGAAAGCCATAGCTAGTGATAAGAAGGTTAGTGCTATCTCAACTCCCGAGCCTTCAGGCATAGAGATTAAGGATCCAAGCAAGCTAAAATATGTCCAATTCGTCAATACCATCGCCTTAGTTGAACCTGATGAAACAAATGACGAAGAGGACTATACACTTGTGGATGAGGAAATACCCGAGGAAGTAGATGAAGTAGACATTGACTATTTCAACAAATTTCCTACGGAAGAAGAACTATCTTGCCACCCTCACTTAGTGCGTGACCTCCGTCACATGTATGTTAGGAAAAGTCCTCGAATTAAGTTTAGGAACCCTTGGAATCTTAACATACCATGTGTCATAGGACACCTTTTTGTGGCAAAAGCTTACATTGATCGCAAGTCCCCAATCAACATAATGACTAGCACCTACTACAATTGGATATTGAAGAAGCCTATTCCAACTAGGCAAGACCCCAATGATCCTAATGTTAGTTGCAATTTTCTTGGTAGAATTAAGGGATTGCCCGTTTATGTAGGTAGTTTCACGTTTCCTACGGACTTCATAATTGTGGATGATATTAGCACGGCCATAGACCCTAGCTTGTCCCATGTTATTCTAGGAAAACCTTTCATAGAAAGCACCGGGATGACCTATGACCCCTCATTAGGAGTAGTGCGATTCAAGAATAAGACCGATGACATAGCTTACCAAATGCCGTTTAAGATTGAGAAGTTTTCATCACTCTCTAATGATGAAAAGGAACTTAAACTATCGGTCTATTATAGGAATGATGAGGATAGGGAGAAAGGTGTTGATTATGTTGTGGCTAAGATTTTCGGATTCTACAAGGATTGCTTGAGCCTAGGACCGGAACACAGGACCGATTGGGGAGAGGATGAACTCTTAGAGAAGCGCATTTTAGGGCACTTCTACAACATGGAATCCCCCATTAGAGGCCGTCAAGAGGGCGGTGGTGAGGAAACGTAGGAGCACGACTACGAGTCTAGCTACAAGACTCTTTAATAAAGAAAAGCGCTTCGTGGGAGGCAACCCATGCTTAATTGTTTGCTTGTTAGTGTCTTATATCTTTTATTAATTGTTTATCCTCATGTTTAAAATTGTAAAAATGCTTTATTTTGTTTTTAACCTCGTCTTAATTGCATATAAAGGTATTTTACATAAGGGATAAGTGTAGGGAGGATTACACACGTTTTCAAAAAAAACGTAAACATGAGAATAAAAATTAATTAAAAGATATTTATGTTTGTTTGTTCGAGTCAAATGCTTGTATCGAGTCATAATGGATGTTTTGCAGAATTTTTTCCAGATTCTAAAGATGTAAATTTTCCAGAATTTTTTCCAGAAAATCGCAGACCAGTTTTTGTCAGGATAACCTGACGACGTCAGGATTGCAACCTGACGGCGTCAGGAAGGAGTAAAAACATCAGAGTACTTTTTCTCGTTTTCTGAGCTACTTATAAATTTTTGGAATTTCCCAGGTCTTAATTTTCTTAGAAATTCTGTAAACATCCATTCCACAAGCATTATATCCTAGTTTAAATCGAGTCTTATATATATTATTACCGCCGATTTTACGCGAAGGTTTCGTTTGTTTTCTTCAAGTGTGCAGGTTTAGTTTGTCAAGAAGAAGTTACATAAGATTGGAAGGAGCTTTTCACGCAATAATTCTTCTTGGAAAAGAGTTTAACCACCACTTTACACGGATCCTACCGAGCTAATCAGGGGAGTATTAGTTTCTTTCGTTTTTAATTACCTTCTTCTATCATAACTTTGATACTTTCGGGGAACATTGGGGACAATGTTCAATTTAAGTGTAGGGAGGGAAAATAAAACGGGAACTTTGAAACTATGCTTATCCTTGATTATTTGCTTCGTCCAATTGTATTTGTGTAATAAACCATGAGAAAATGTCGGTTAGAGTAATTTTGGCACCAAATTTAAAATTTTTCATGACATATAGGAGTGGGCCATTAGTCTTAACAAAAGCGTCTCATGGATAGGAAGTTGCATGACTAGCACAAAAACCCTTTACCACCCAAATTCCACCCAAAATGTGAGGATCGCCCTTAGATTAGTAGGAATAAAAGCATTCATCTTTAATGCTTAGAGTGTGGCATTCATCTTTAATGCTTAGAGTGTGAACCGGTAGTATATTAGATTCTAGAACTTGTTTTGTGATGCATTCCGAGATCGCAAGTGAGGCTACACTTGTGTAGTTAGGAATAACTAAATGATAAGAGGCATTAGGATAACCCTTGTTTGATACATGTAATATAATTACTTCTTCCATATCGGTTGAGTAATTCCCCCATACCCTTTGCGTTGTACACATTTTTAGTACACGATACCCCTAGTTAACCCCTCAGAGCCTATCCTTTTCGCGGTTCTCGTGATGTTTCGGTTTTTCCGGAATATCAATGAAGAGCATTGTTTACACCCCACCCCCAAATATACACCCAAATCGCCTTAGCCTACCCCTTATGCACTCACTTTAAGTGCAAATATTTGTTATCACCCTAAACCCTTAGTTCAATTATCTAGTTGCTTGCATAAGTTGCTAAGTCGAGTCATATCCTTTGTATACAGTTTTGGGATGATTGGGATTCATGGGAAAAGTTAAAGTTTATGAAATGACGGGAAGGGAACGTTATTCAAATTCCCTTTGTTTGCGTAATAATGTACCCCAAGTGTTTTGATCTTTTCAATTCGGGTCAAATTAGTGTTAGAGTAATAAAAACTCAAGTGTAGGGATATGCTTATAAATCCCTAGTATTTTGATGTTATCTTAGAGGATGGTAGAGTAAAAGTGTATGAAAAAAAAAAAAAAAAAAAAAAAAAAAAAAAATCGAAAAAAAAAGAGAAAAAGAAAAAAATAGAGTGATAAAAAAAAAAAAAAAAAAAAAAAAATACGGGCTACCATCCTACATCTATCCTTTAATTCTATGTTTGTTTATTTCAGTTATCTAGAGTTTAGAAGTGTCGAGTCTTGGCTTAGCAACGCCATTCTTCATATGCATTTAACATAGAGATTTTTGACTTACCACCACTAAATAGCCTATCCCACCAAACCCTTATTTCCCTACCGTAAGCCTAACGTTACAACCCTTTAAAGACCTCTTTGATAGTCTTTCCTAGGTGCTTACGCCAAAGCGATGGAGGTTTGATCTATTCTCAAGCCTATGGTAATCTATGTACTAGGACCGGTTAATGAGTGTTTATCTTCCATTTCCTATATTGTTATATTTCATTTATACACCCGAGAGAGATGTGAGTATCCAAACACCCCATGTGAGGTGCTAGTATGTAATTTCCGTGCTTGTTATGACTTTTGCGGGGCATATATGCGTTGTGGACCGTTTTGAATTAATGCTTCATGACCCCTAACTTATAAATTAATTGGCTAAAAGCACATTTGCTTGAGGACAAGCAAATAACAAGTGTAGGGATATTTGATAAGGTTTTAAAAGGTACCATTTTGAGGGGTCGTTTAAGTCCTTATTTGATCACTTTTGTATCCGTTATTGCTTAATATCGTTCCTTTTCACTTTTTAGGTCTCGTGAAGGCAAAATGCTGGAATGGCACTTATTTGGACGAAAAGGCGCGAATATATGAAGAAAATGGCCAAAGTCGAAATCGAGACACTCACAGTTGCTGAAAGTAGAAGGTGACGGCGTCAGGTGCTATTGGCGACGCCATCCCAAAATTATTGTGACGGGCCAGAACCCAAAACTCGTATTTTCAAGAGACGGCGTCTAGTTGTGAAAGAGTAGGCCGTCGCTACTCAGACGGCCTAGATGCAATCCAGACGACGTCAGAAGCTGAAGAGGACGGCGTCACGGACATAAGGTGACGCCGTCGCAAGGTTAACGTGGCCAAGACGAAACCCTAATAGCGGCGACACGACGGCGTCACTAAACATAAGGTGACGCCGTCGCAATTGTAATCTTATATATAGAATCCGAATTTTTCAGTCTTTGTGTGGAGAGTCTTTGGAGTAAAAACCTAAAACCGAACCTAAGGTGTCTTGTACAGTATTTTAGGGTTTTAAACCCTATCTTACATCAAGATAAGTCTTTACTTCATTAATTCAATTATGTCTTTGATTATTTGTGTGTATGCTTGCATGTTCTCCATGTCCGGCTAATTTATTTGTGTGTTTGCTTAGGAAGTATGAAACTTAATTATTGAATATTGATTGGTTGTTTCTTATCTTAGTTGATTAATGATCTAGTAATGCGATAGGTCATTCGTTGTGTACTTAATGCTTGATTCATCTTTGTGAACCTTAGAGTATAATTACCTGAGTAATTGTAGGCTAAACCATCCGAAGAGCGCCTTAGAGTAGGAGTCTATAATCTCTAGTGGGTTTGTAGACAAGACCCTTTGGTAAGTTCAAAGAGTTAGGGAGAAACGCATACCCTACAACTTTAGACACACAACGCAACTAGGAATAAGACGTGACACTCAACCATCAATAGGAGATAATTAAGGAGTAATACAAACTAAGTAAACACATCTTTAAACTATCATACGAGCACACATTAATTAGACATAGACTCCCACAACCTTAGTTTAGATAATTAGATAATAGTAGAGTAATCGGTAGAAATACCAACCCCCCAAATCCAATACCCGAGATTCGTACATTTCCATTTTTCATAAAATATAAAAAGATAAAAAAATAATCTTCCTCAACCTTAACCTTAGCGTAGTAACTCCCTACTAGCATTCCTATTCCCCTAGAGAACGATATCAATACCCGTGGCTTACCCTAATTACTACACTACAACGATTAGGTTCACTGCCTAGGGTGTTATAAAACTTGCTCGAAGAAAAGGAAGTTCCTTTGACCCCGAACGACGCGTGTAGCGTTATCAACTGGGCAGGCAGGGGCAGGAGGTTACCTGGTGGTGGCTCAACCGCTCGCAGGTTCACACGTGGGCATGCTACTGAAGATTACGTTACTAGGGAGCATATGGCAGAGGCGATGAGGGAAACCAAGGTTGCATAAGAACGGGCTCATCAGGCTGAGGCAGAAGCTGCCGCGGCTAGGCAAGAGTCTGCCGCGGCTAAGGAAGCCGCTGTCGCGGCCCAAGCCGCAGTTGGGACATACGGATCTTACCTTCAGAATTTTTTGTCCCACTACAACTCACAAGGTAATCCATTTTCACCTCCCTTTCCCTCGGTACCCATTCCTACCTCTTTTCCCCCTCCCGGCCCTTATGGTTTCCAAGCTTCCACTTTCAACCCCAATAATGCATTTGCCGGTTGTTATCGCCCCACCTTTCCAAACTCTATCACGTGCCCAGGTACTAGTTCGAACTATGCTATGCCGCCACCAGACCTTAACCGGTACAACTCACAAAATAATCCCCATTTGAGCCAAAATGATCATATTGATAATAATGACTTGAATAATAATGATGATGATAGTGGGGATAATAATGAGGCGGGCAACGAGTCGGGTGACGAGTCGGGCGGCGATTCGGGCGGCGAGTTCTTTGAGGAGTAGGCGGGAAGTTAGTTTGTGTATTTTAGACTTATTAATATTATGGAATAGTATTGTATTTGTCGAATGTTATTTAGGAAATTTGAGACATGTTAGTTTGAGACATGTTATTTAGGAAATTTGCGCCTTGTTGGTTTGAGACATGTTAGTTTGAGACTTGTTAGTTTAAGAGTAGTTTACTTTGTATCGTATTTGTTAAATGGTATCGTAGAATTGTGGAATGTTATTCGATCCGTTTAGTAATTTGGTATTGTATCATATTGTCGATTTGGTATTGTGGATTGTGATTGATTACAGGTTGCATTTGTTTTGGTAGATTTTTTCCGGAAAAAAATCCGGAAAAAATCTGGAAAATATGCAGTTTCCTGCATTTTTTTTTGGCCATCCAGGACAATTAGGGACGACATTGTCGTCCCTAATATACAAAGCATGTCGTGCCATTCTGCACAAAGTGGCCACCTGTTTTTCCACGTGTGTATACAATTTGGCACGACAATGTCGTGCCTTTTTGCAATTTAATTAACTTTTTTAGGTTAATTTAAAAAGATTTAAAAAAAAAAAAAAAAAAAAAATACGACATTGTCGTCCCAAAGCTGATTTTCAGGTTGAATTTTATTTGGGCCCCACAACATCTGTCGTCCCAAAGTCTAAAGCAAATGTCGTCCTAAATTTTTTTGGGTCAACACAATAGGGTCTACCATGTCGTGCCTTTTTTTCTTTGGGTCGACATTATTTGCATTTTTGGGACGAGATTGTCGTACCAAAATACACATTTTTTTGTAGTGGTAACGTGTGTGTCTTTTCTATATAACTTTTTATTTAAGGTATATTTTTTATTTTTTTTGTTACCTTACAAATAAGGCCTATCGAATGTTTATAAACCATCATATATATGGGCTGAAACGGCACGTAGTAGACTTTTTAAGAAGCTGCGTGCATTTCACCATCACTCACCACCTTATTAACAACGACTTTTGTTGTTTATTCGAGTATATAAAACAAACATAATTAGGCTTCTCCCAAGCATAAAACTCGAATCAAATCACTATAATGATCAGCTGTGTAAGTAGTATCCCTTCTTAAAGACTCGCGATCGATCAGGAATATATGCTTGAGCGCAGTTAAACTTTTTTTCATCTGATTTTCGGCACGGGTGGAAATTTACTAGGTAATTCAAGAACTCTGAATTAACTTCTGAAACATGCAAGTATTTAAGAAACTAATTACTTTCTTTCTTTCAATTCTTGATGAGTGATTTGTGTTGATATGCATTTTTTTAACTACTGTCAGTCCTTGAGCTTCAATCCTAATCGAAGACTAAATTGGTGATCATCGGAGCTCATGGAAGAATTGGCTTACAAAAATGAACGTAGCTTCAAAAGGTTAATTAATGATGCTTTATTTCATTTGTATAACTAGTTTGTAATTCCTTTGTTGCTAGGTATTTGCTAGTTAATGAAAGAGTTAAATCTATTTAATAGGAAACAATTTTCTCAAAATATTGTGTCAGTATCATACATGCAAACCTTTTTCATGCGTAAAATTCATTACATTACTCGTTGACATGTCATGCCCACCATGGTTTTCCATGTAGACGTCACGTCCCTTTAAATTAAAGAGATACGGAGTAATACTTTTAAAAATTACGGAGTATTACATTTGACACATACTTTTAAAAACACTCTTGGTAGTAATAATGTTGACATTTTTGTTTTTATATGTGTAGTGAAAAACCTGTGATGGCCATTTTACTCTATAAGTTTGCGAAAATTGCATTCACCATTTTTAGGATAAATTATATAAATAGGCGAAAATTGCATTACCGTCCCTAGTTTATTATTATTATTATTTTTTTATCCACTCCTTATGGTTTTACCCGCTATTTTTTATATGCATTTTTATTTACGTTTTTGTTTATTTATGTTTTATATACGTTTTTGTCTACGTGTTTTTATATATGTTTTCGTTCGTTTTTATACGTTTTCATCCGATTTTATACGTTTACGACCGTTTTCTTAAGTTTTCGTCAATTTTAATTCATCTGTTTTATACGTTTTCATCCAATTTTATTCGTTTTCACATGTGACAAAAAAATTCAGAATTTTTTTTCACAACATGTGGCGAAAAAAAAATTCTTAAAAATATTTTAGAAAAAAAAATCAGAAAATCAGTTTTTCGACAAAAAAATTCGGAAAAAAAAATGTTTTTGAAAAAAAATTCGAAAAAAAAATCGGAAAAAAAAATCAAAAAAAATTCTGAAAATTTTTTATTGTACAATTTATATAATTTACCTTAGGGACGGTGGTTATAATTTCGCAAACCCACAGAGATTATTTATGTAACTTGAAAGAGTAAAATGATCAAACTACTCACATAAAGACAAGATGTCAACATTAATACTTACAAAAGTGTTTTTCTTTTTCTCTTTTTTTTTTTTGAAAAATATATTTATACAAGTATGATGTTTTTTAAATGTATTATCCTTAAATTAAATACTAAATATAAAATTTATTTTATCTATCATCAACATAGTTTTTCAAATGTTTAGTTTAGTTTAGAAAGAAAATTGCATTGTTTAAGGCGATGGAACTTTTGGTAAGTTTTTATTTGCATATTTTATTTTTTTAGAAAGGGAACACTTTTATAGAACCCACAAAAATAAGATAAAAGATCATTTGAAGACAAAAGATTATTTACATACCAAGGGATCAATCTTCACCCTCTATTTTTGTTTGATCTAATGGATGAGATTAATCCCAACAATTTTAAAAACCCACTTTAATCATTTTTTTTTCAAATATTAATATCTTTCAAACCGTTAATCGTTAAGCGAAAAAAAATATATCATTGCGACGAGCATTTAATTATCATTCTATAGATAGGCACTTTGATTTACTTTCGACAAAAAAAAAAAATTTTTCGTATTTTTCACGGTTTTTTTTTTAAGTTTTTTCGTTTTTTTACGTTACTGAAATTTGCATTGAAAAATCATATATGATAAAACACTAATTTGAATATCATATGTGATATTAGTGTAATATCATATATGATATGTAATATCACTTACACTAATATCACATGTGATATTCAATTTAGTGTTTTATCATATATGATTTTTTTATGTAAATTTCTGTAACGTAAAAAAACGAAAAAAATAACGAAAAAATGTGAAAAAACGAGTTTTTTTTTTTTTTTTTTTTTTTTTTTTTTCGAAAATATATCAAAGTGCCCGTCTATAGAAAGATAATTAAATGCTCGTCGCGATGGTGTAAATATTTCCACTTAACGATTAACGGTTTAAGAGATATTTAAATTATAAAAAATAGGTGAAATAATAAAATGCTTTTAATCTCAGCCATTGATTTCTTTTTAAATGGATGGTGAAGATGAGTCCCTTGGTATGTAAGAAAAGTTTGGTATGTAAAATAATTATTCTCCAAAAATAAACAAAGATACAAAGAAAAAGCATCTCACCTCAAATAATCAAGCAAATTATATGGAGGATGAGACCCAAAAGAAACAAATAAAATACACTAGGGGCCGTTTGGTTCACTGAAAGTTTATGATGTAATTGTAATTTGTAGAAGGAATTGTAATTTGGATGAATTGTAATTTGAATTGTTAAAATTGGTCATGTGTTTGGTTGGCAGGATGTAATGTAATTCAGGTGTAACTCATTTACATAAGTCTGTTTGGTTTGAAAAAAAATTGTAATTTAAATTTCATAAAATTACCCTTAAAAAAGGTAATAATAAATATCATAAATGTTTGTGATTTTTTTTTCTTATAAAGTGCTTCGTGTCGCGGTTCGACAGCGGGAGGTCTAGACTACGTTGTCTAAACCATTAATGTTTGTGATTTATTTTACCCATTAATGTTTGTGACTTTTTTTTATGTATCATTTATATGTTAAGACTAGCTAAATTAATATAAATCTATACTACTTTATAATGCATTTAGGCCTTTTAAAATTAGAAGACTTAAAAATTCAGACTTTTTTACTTGCTTATTATGGAAAGAGTTTTTCTAACCAAAAATTAAGATAAGGAGCTCCAATCATGAGATGACATGTGTCACTTATTAACAAACTACAAGCCTAACTTCTAACAAACTCCAAACCTAACTCCTAACCACTAAAAATTAAGATAAAGAGCTCCAATTGTAAAATGGCATGTGTCATTTCTCAATTAAAAATTCATCTTTATTTTTAAATTAAAATATCTTTTTATTTACTTATTTTTTTTATAATCTAATTTCACCATATTTTCTAAAATTTTATGCTCTTTAATTTAACATCCATTTTGATATATTTTTATGAGTTTTTAGTTTTTATATTTTTAATGGTTTTATTTTATTTTAATTCAAAATTTTACAACTTTAACCTTTATTTCATTTATTTCAATCAATATAATCTTGATTCGTCAAAATCATATACTTTTGGGGTAGTGTTTGACGCGTAAGAGATTGCGAGGGTATTTCTATATGCGGGAATAATGATGTCACGGGAAAGCTACGGGAAAGTTACGGGTAACCCAAACAAAACACTTACAACTAACACATATACATTCGAAGTGTTGTGAAATGAATTCACTAAACGGGTAAGCAAACACATATAACTATACTTATCGCCGCCGCTGTGCGCGGGTACCCGGCTAGTGTCATAAATGACTATACACACATGGCTTAAAAAAGGTTACAAACACATTCGGAAATATGAAACAAAAAATTTCAAAACGTTAAATACAAAAAGGTTCGTCACCATTACAAAGTGAAATTTAATGTAAGAAATATGAGTTGAAAAAAAAATAAATAAAAACATAAATAAATAAATAAATAAATCTAACGTTTTGTTCAGTCTTAGATATAACATATGAATATTTTCGGAAGTCAAGACAATATCACATGATTGAACCAGAAAGTGGGTAAGAAAGATACGTAAGAGATGTATGAATTCCTTATGTGTGGGGTTAATTTTGTAAATATGTATGAATTCCTTTGTAAATGTTATACTTTCCATGGTTATGCCAATATAATTTAGATTACATCAAAAAAGTGGGCCCAATGTAATTTACATAATTACAATTCCGCCCATTAACCAACCAAACACCTTATATAATTGGAATTTGAATTACAATTACATCGAATTACAACGAATTCGGCGAACCAAACGCCCCCTAAGAAACCAGCCCAAAACCAATCTGTAACCATGACTGCACTAAGCTCACACATAGAGATATTTGAAATGAATAAGTATTTAAATGATCTTTAGATTGATTTTTTTCATTGATCATTATTTACATCACCGTGTATTTAGATGATGATATTATATATAGTTCTCACAAAATATAATGCTAATACTATTGTAAACTCTGTTCAAAGTATCAAGAACGACTCTCACCATTTATGCTCATTAATCTATGCTCAATATATATGAGAATCAGTCCATAACATCAATTATCGACCAAACAATAATCTATTATATTTTGTTTACCAGTTTTTTTGTATTCTCTTTGTTATTTTAACCTAATTAGGCAACCATTTACAACCATCTCGGTATTTTTGGACAATGATGTTGCGAATAGGAAAATCAGCTACTATATATCAAACTCGGTTAGAAAATCAAAAAGAAAATTACGAATAACAGTATAATAAGCTTTTTTAATCACTCTAAATCTTAATTAAACCTTCTTGAGTGTAATAATGATATATTGAGAGAATAATACTGAGTTTATTGATCGATGCTTTGACAATCCCAAAACCGGGAATACATATAGGTCCCAAACCCTACAAAGACATGGGCTTGGGTACAAGTACATAAACATGGGCATAATGTAAATACATAATACTAACACACCCCCGCAGTTTGAGCGGCGAAATCGCGAAAGCTCGAACTGGAGATTAAAGCTAATAAACAATAAACTAAAGCAAGTAAATACAACTAAACAAAGATGAGACAACGAAAGTTGGTTCTAAAACTTCAACCCCCAAAGAACCTTCCAAACAAACGGGGCGTGTTTTTCCATAGAAAAACATAAAGATACATTTTTTTTTTTTTTTTTTTAGAAGTGAGATAGATAGGGAGAATGGAGGTGAGGAGATGAGAAAGCAGAAGCAGGTGAGAAGACAGCAGGTGAGGAGGTAGTAGATTTTATTTATTATTATTATTATTATTATTATTATTATTATTATTTTAAACAGTCGTCTCGGGAATTGATACCCTGGATTCGACACCAACAAAAGTCGTTTTGGGAATTGATACCCTGGATTCGACATAAAACAAAAGTCGTCTTGGGAATTGATACCCTGGATTCGACATAAAACAAAAGTCGTCTTGGGAATTTATACCCTGGATTCGACATAAAACAAAAGTCGTCTTGGGAATTAATACCCTGGATTCGACATATAAATAACAATTTTTTTTTTTTTTTTTTTTTTTTTTTTTTTTTTTTTTAAATACTTTGTCGACAAAATAGGCTGTCACTTTATCAAAGTGAACCACTTGGTGCTTTCTTTTTCATTTTATAAGACAATACACCCCACTTTGCTTTTCTTTATTCCTAACAGAAAACAAATAACAAAAAAACAACAACGATGATGACGACATCGAAATCTACGAAGAAGACCATCATCACAGATCCATTACCATGACTATATGTTGATGCCAATGAATAACCGAAACCATCTAAACAACCACCAAATTCATACGGAATATCACCAAGACCACACAACCCCCGTGAGTATGTTCGGTTCTGGTTGGATCGGTAACGGAAGGAACGTGTTTACAGGTATAGAGAAGAGATCGAAGGAGCGAAGGAAGGTTCTGTAAGAAAGTAATAGATTGGCCCTCCGAACCTCCGGCGAGTAGCCGGCGGCCGGAGGCGGCGGCGGAAGACTTTAGGTGTTGTGGATCTTAATGGCCTGATACCATGTAATAATGATATATTGAGAGAATAATACTGAGTTTATTGATCGATGCTTTGACAATCCCAAAACCGGGAATACATATAGGTCCCAAACCCTACAAAGACATGGGCTTGGGTACAAGTACATAAACATGGGCCTAATGTAAATACATAATACTAACATTGAGCAAAGTCTAAAACTATAATTTTACAACAAAATTTGTGTTTGAAACTCTGGTTCTTAGTTTTTGATGACTAAACTCACAAAATCGGAGTCTAACACAGCATAAATTTAGACAGTTAACCTTTCAATTTGGTCTAAGTACCAACGTGGTGTAAAACCAAAAACCAAACCGTATATTTCGGTTTTTGGAAACTACAAACCGTTTGGTTTTGGCTTTTTCGGTTTAGGTTTTTCGGTTTTTGACATTGAATCGGTTCGGTTTCGGTTTTTTCTTACTTGAAAACAAGCAAGTTTTAATCTTATATGAACTTTACAATTTCAAGTTTTCAAGCACAAATATTTAAACAAATATCAATAATAGCATAATATCTAGCAATCCAAAGCTTCAAAAAACCATACAAAACAACCAAACATCAATCTAAAATATAAAATGCACGTTTTTGCGACTTTGCACTTTTCGTTCGCTTACGAGAATTGTAAGGGAAATTTTCAAAGAACAATATTATTCGAAAACAAAAATATAATATCTATAAATAAAAAAAATTCTAATGTATAGATAATAAACAACACAATTTTTTTTAGTAGATAAAGTTGTATACTTAAATCTTTAAAATTAGATAGCAAATCTTTTATATAGATAAAATTATATAAAAACATATATATAGGTGGGGCGGGGCGGTTTTCTCGGTTCGGTTTTTCTTATGAAAACCAAAAAGCGCCCCAAACATTCAGTTTTTATAAAATTCAAAACCACCACCATCGGTTTGTCAAATGGGGCGGTTTTTTCGGTTTCGATTCGGATTTTCGGTTTTTGTGCTCACCCCTAGAATTTAGAAGGAATTGACAAATTATATTATCAGATTCAACAATAATGTTACAATACAAACATTAGATAAAAAAAAGACAAAGACCCAAACATTAAATGTTAAACGAGCTTAACCAACGGGTCGGGCCTATAAGCCTTTATTATCTCTAACATCCTCTCTCAAACTCGCAATGCTGCAGCGGTAAACATTGTGAGTTTGCCAAACAGAAAATAAACAAAACTGAAGAACAAACGAAATGTGTAGTTTCCCAGAGTGCAAACTCTGTGCTAGATGGAGTCTCAATCCGATCTAACATCCTATCTCAAACTTGCAATGCTGTAGCGGTAAACATTGTGAGTTTGCCAAACCGAAAATAAACTAAAAGTGGAAAATAAACGAAATGCGTAGTTTCCCAGAGTGCAAACTCTGTGCTAGACGGTGTCTCAATCCGATGCAATCCAAGCTCTAATACGACAACAATATTCAAGCCTGAAACAGACGGACCAAAGTTATTGCAAAACCAAAACAAAAGCATAGCAAGATAATTGCACAGATGAACGAGAGTAGATTTAGACAGGCAGAGCAGATTCAGACAGACATATGCGGATTCAGATGCAGAGCAGATTTAGGCAGACATGTGCAAACATAGTAGATTCACTGACATATGCAGATTCAGACAGAAATATGCAGAACAGATTCAGGCAAACATGTGTAGACAGAGCAGATTCAGGCAGGCAAAACCAGATGGACAAAGAACCATATGAGGACCAAATGCAGGTGGAATTCAGACAGATTCGGAACCATCCAAAACCAGATGAAACCAGACAGATGCAAAGCCAAATGTAACTAAATGCAGAGCCAGGCAGAATCAGAGTGAAGCCTGGCGGAACCAAAACATATTGTTGATGTTGAGATGCTACACATAACTACTCAAGACATAATCGGATTAGTTAAGACTATAACATCACCATTACCATCACTAACACCAATTTTCAATTCAACACCGATGCCGATGCCGATACCAATACCAACATTAAACACAATCATTCGAACTCATTCGAACCTAATATATTCAGCCAAAACTGTAGAATCATATATTAATTTACATATCCGTAGAAATCAAACGAAAAATCCTGATCCAATAATAAACAAATTCGAACAACAAACGAACTTATGTCAAACAAAATCAAGCAAAATACCAATAGTTTGTCAAAGGCGGAATCCAACGTCCCACTAAAGTTTGTCAAACAAATGCAACCCACCGTGCCACTAACAATTTGTCAAAACCTACAACCAATCAAACTTTTGTAATGCGAAATAGTGAAATACACTCACTTCGAGCCTAATATTACAATACACTGACATTAAATAGAAAAAAACAAAGATCTAACTAAACGGGCCTAAACCAACAAGCCGAGCTTATAGCCTTTATTATTTAACGCATGGTTCTTAATAACTAATTATGTGGGTGTAATTTTAATCTTAATGTGACATATTGTCATATCAAACTCGTACTTAATAACTAGTTCTGAGAGTGAAATTTGTAGAGCTAGTTCTTATGGGACCAAATTATCTCAAAATCTAGAAGGTTAAAGCTAGCTTGTCTCAATAGCTATCGTGTTGGACCTTTATATCTTATCTTATCTTTTATTTCTTCATCGTCTTTCACGTTCTATCTTTTGAGATGCTAAAAACAAGTGTAAAGTGATCAAAACCAAGTCTTATTCATACTGATCAATCTTAGGATGCACTAATGAACAATCTTATGATTTCTTTTATTAAAGAATAAGACAAAGGACATTTCATATGTTAAGAAGTTTACATTCATGTAATGTCAACAAATAATTTTAAATGTTGAATTCTTTTCTATAAGCTTGGAGAGATTTCATGCATGACGCTAATAACTACAAAAATTTTAAAAATGCATTGTTATATATTCTTTATCATTATTTTTCATTTTTTTAAATTTACAATGGTAGGTACTAGGTAGAATAAACATATATAGTCCGTTATGCATAATTTAAACGTGAAAATAATCAAACCATAAGCTTTGTTTTAAAGTTTGTGTCATTACTTATATGTTTCATTTTGCGAAAAGAATTAGTTACAGATTATGACAAAATTAATGTTTGTTGTGTAGTAACGACTCTTTTTAACTGATGTCTACGTACTTAGCTAGCTAGTACGACTTCATATTCTTCTCTTGTTTATTTAGATTTTGTTTTGCATATAGGCCGGCAAAGATAATGTATCATTTTCCATGTTATGCATGTTTTCTTTTTATTAACTTTGGTATTTAATTTGTTATACTTAGTACCTAAAACAAAGTGTGCTTGTTGTGCTATTTGTGCTATTTCCTTTGGCTTGCACTACTACACAAAAAGGCTATTTAGACCTCCTCAAAAAGATCTTATATATAAGCTTTTTTTACGAGCCTATACTTACATAGACCCGTTCATTTGATGAACACACGTCTATCTTTCTGATCGCAGAAGATTAATGGAGGGACAAGTCGCCGTTGGTGCTAATAACAACGATGGTGGCCAAGTAAGGAGAGTTCATATCGTTTATTATCTTAGCAGAAATGGCCGTATAGAACATCCCCATCTCATTCGTATCCACCATGTCTCGCGTAATGGAATTCATTTGAGAGGTTAGTATCGATGCATATGTTTTTCTAACAGCAAACACATGCACACGTACCCTTCATTTAATTCATTTGGTCCAAGACGGGAGTTGCACCTTCACTACTTGAGTGATATAGCTATGCCAAATAGACATTTCTGCAACGCAACAGTTGTGTACGTGATATACATGTAAAATGCATAGAAAAGATGTGAATTTATATTTCACACATTATGAAAATAGTAGGTGTGCAAACTTAGGTATCACCGAGTCATGTGATTGTAACTCATGGTTAATTATAATATGCACAACTGCGCACGGGTTTGTTTGAGTAAACATAAAATTTACGGATAAAAAAACTCACTTTCATGCCAATGGTATTTTTTATTTTGTTTTTTCAATTTACAGCTCAGGATCATTGTCTTTAGTAAAACAATGAACAGAAAACCAGAAGAAAAGATTTGTATGTTAGGTATAAATTCAACTTCCCATTCTTCACGAACATTTTTTTATAGATATTTTGGAGATGTTGTTTTTCAATATTCCAGCTTAAGAGCATCTAGAATTTGATCATTTGTTACTGTCTGTCTTTTAACGTACTCTTAGGCGATTCAATGGGATGGCTGATTGATAAAATGTTATTATTGCTAGATGTGAAGAGTTGGCTGTCGGAACTAAGAGGAATGGACATGCCAGAGAGTTTCGCTTGGTCATACAAGAGGTTTGTTTTCACTTCAACTTACTAAGAATATATATAATTCGTATGAAGCTTTTGTGTAAGACATAATCGTACAAGCATACAAATCTCAGTCGCTTTATAAATTGTTCGATAATGTTTTTAATTTTTTATTCATAAGGCTCATATAGTTTTTTTTCCATGATCAAGTTTTAGCTAAATTAGTACAGTAAAAGACTTAAAACACCATTATTTTGTTGTGTTGAAATTCCTTTTTATATCTTTAAAGAAAATAACAACATTATGTTTCTATATATATAACATAATGTCGCTGTAAAATTTATAGTGTCTAGATAAAGTTTTACAAAATGTGATTTGTCGTTCATATACAATAATTCACAGAATATACAAAGGATCATATGTTTGGCAAGACCTATTGGATGAAGACCTCATTACCCCAATATGTGACAATGAATATGTTCTCAAAGGATCAGAAATATCCTCAAAAACATTTAACAATGGTATGTTTCTTTGCAACTTAATTTGAATCTTATCACGTTCAATGTCATAAATACCAATTTTACTTGAACTTATTAGTTAAAGATGGCCTCGAAAATGAATTGAAGTTTTGGTCTTGGATGTATTGTTTTAGGAGTGAGTGCCTACAGCGAAAAAGAAGTCCTTGAGCTAGAAAAGTCATCGCATTTTGAAGTCAATTTAGAAGATCCAAAATATCGTTCACCTGAAAAACAATATGCTCTAGATTTCTCAACAAATACGTCCATTGAAATCGAAGGAGAATCTTCATTTGGTTCCAGTGTTACAACCGACGACAAATCTGAAGTTATAATAAAGAATCAAGATGAATACAAAGAAGATGAAGAAGAAATGGATCACATCCCAAAGGACAAAAATGAGCATAATTCCTTTTACAAAACGTTTTTTAACAAGAATACGAATGATAACAACTATAATAATAACAAATGCATGAAAAGTAGCAACCAAAGTGTAAAAAGTTATTTCAAGGCTCCATTACCAACTTATTCGCTTGGAGAATCAGGTCGTTTATCAAGCTCACGAGCATTACATATGTTTCGGAATTGGATTACTTGTGGGACCAATGACACCCATGAAAAGGCAGTAGTGGTGATCAACAAAAGGAAAGGTGTTAGAACTTCCACTGTAAGTTCGGTTTCTGAAAAGACCAGTGAAGAAATTAATATGGGACCAACATATAAAGAGCAAAAGTTTAGAGGCTTTGAGAAAAGCGACGATGGAAAAAGTGGATCAAAGAAGAGCAAGAATGAGTCTCGTAACTATAAAACCTCTGCAGCCGCTTATAAGCCTGTCAATGGCCCCAATTGCGCGTAAGTTCAATTCTTAGTTTCTGGACTGTATTACAGTTTGACTTTTAAGGTCAAATGTGCATGTTTTGATTTTGAATTTTATAATAAATTATTAGAAATTCAATAATGAACACGTAAAATCGCCAACAATCTATTTAAGGAAAGTTGATGGATATGAACTAGGTGTTAAAGATGTAACATACACCATACTAGTATGATTAGAAAACAGGTATGTTTGACTTAAAGAAAGTCAAACTGTACTATGTGCTATTGTGCTCCATATGATCAATAAAGTTACATTATTCATAACTGTGAGATTGCATAAATAAGTTGTATTCCATTATTGATAATTAGTATATTTGTATCAACTTAACTTTTGTTACGGTATTGCAGGCAATGTGGGAGGAAATTCAATCCAGAAAAGCTTCATAAGCACATGCAATACTGCAGAGGAATGAAGGCTTTTGCAAAGTCTGCCAATTCAAGGCCTAAACCAAATACATCAACACCTTCTCCTGCACCTCTTGGAACATATTTACTTGACAAATAATCAGTTTTTGAATTTGTTTCTTATATGGTTTCCCCTATACAACACAAATGATAACGTGTAAACTAAAACAATAATGTAAATATCATCGCCCTTTTAAGAATTTTAAAGATTTTAAACTAACCCCCAAGTACTTATCGCATATTACCCATAAAGTTAGTTAAATTGAAAATAAGTGTCATCTTCGATGTCAGTTTTGCAAATTTCCTTGTATATTTTGAATATTTGGTGATTAATTATGATAGTGGTTGACTTGTGTTTCAAAATGCTTAACTTTGGTTTTGCTAAAAGGCACTAAAAATTGCTTTTTATAAGGTAAAAAACTTAGGTTTGCTTTTTATAAGGTAAAAAACTTAGGTTTGCTTGGTATTCCATGATCCACCCTAGACCTTACGGTTTTTAATTTTATTCATTTATTAAAAAAAAAATAAAAAAAATAAAATTAAAATCAATTTTTTATTAAAAAAACTTAAAAAAGTACATAAACTAAAAAAATATATTAAAAGTGACGAAATTCATGAAACTGTATTTTCACTGTGTGTACGAGATTTAAATGTGAGTTCTTTATGCTTGACAAGGTAATACAAATTCCTCTTTATTTAATTTTTATCAATTGATAAAAATTAACAGTTACTTAGGGAAAACCATTGGTGGTTTTATCTTCAATATTATCAAAATAACAGGTATAATATTTTTGAATAGATTCGTTTGTTAGGATTGTTAGAGGATGTTATGGCTTGGCCCGGTTTGTTGTTTAGTTTGGCTTATGTAGCCCATTAGCATATTATATATTCATCTCATTGTAATCGCTTGGAAGGCAATTCAATATACGGCTGTTTACATGTTTACATGGTATCAGTAAGGTACGATCCTCAAAACCCTAAACATCAAAACAAATAAACCCTACCTACGTTTCTTCCTGCTGCCCTCCCTACCATCATCATAATGACGAACGGTGGTGCTCCTCCCCAACCCCCCACTCTCACGTTAGTTGAGAAACTCTATGCCGTCCACAACATCAATAACCTAGTTTCTGTTAAGCTCAACATAGACGAGTCTAATTACTCCTCTTGGTGCTACTTTTTCAAGATTCACTGCAACAACTTCGGTGTTCTAAAGCACATCGAAAACTCTACTACAACCACGTCCACTTCATCTCCACCAACGGAGGAATGGCTAACTGCGGATTCGATCGTAAAGTCATGGATATTCCTTACTCTTGCTCCTGCTCTTCAACGAAACTCATCAAAGTTAATCCTACCACGGCTAAAGACGGTTGGGATCATGTTGAGAAACTTTTCCTCAACAACAAAAGAACACGAACCATTGCTTTAAAAGGTGAGTTACGTGTTATTAATATGGGTGATCTTGGTGCTGATACTTATAAAATAGAATCCATTGTTACCTTGTTGAATGATCTTGGCTCGCCCATGTCCGATGATGATGTTGTGATATACGCCATCAACGGTTTAAGTGAGAAATATGCTAATCTCGCCACCATCATTGCTCACAGAGACCACTTTCCCATTCTTGAGGAGATGCGGTCTATGGTCTCAACCGAGGAGATGCGGCTAAATTCCAAGACTTCAATGTTGTCTGCTAACACCACATCATCGTCTCCTCAAGTCCTTCTAACCGAGGCTAATAACCCTCGTGGTCCAGATTCCCGCAACACTCGTAACATCACATGAAACTTTGATCCTTAAGTATGCCGAAATTTTGGTCGTGGTTATTTTAGATGGGGTAATACATGCCGCTTCATTCACGATTCTAATCGTATAAGCAACATCAATTCTTCTGGTCCCTCACGTAATACTACTGGTCAAAATAAATCGACCAACATGCTTAAATTATTTTGCACCCAATGGCCTTGGATCTCCTGGACTTAACTTAGCAAACCAACAGCAGCTCCTTGCACTACTTCAGGCCCAATCGTCCCTTTTGGCCCAATATGGATTAACTACACCTTTGGCCCAGCAGCAGCAGACTACATCACCATCATTATTGGGTTCTCGGCCCAATGCACCACACGGGTTTTAGCCACCCCAATAGCAGCAGCCCACGAATGTTTTTTCTCCTCAACAGCACGCTCTCTATGCTAGTACTGTTCAGGCCTCGGCTCCTTCGTCTACTTTGCCCGGTCAAGCAACGACTCTACCACAGGCTTTTAACACGATGTCTCTTCAAGATCCCACTAATGGCAATTGGAACATAGACACGGGTGCGTCCTCTCATCTTAACTCTTCTCCCAAAAATCTTAGTACTATTTTTAATTCATGTATTTATCCGTCTGTTCTTGTTGGTGATGGGAAATCTATTCCTGTCACCAATACTGGTCATAGCACTTTATCTACTCCTCATCGTACTCTACATTTAAATAATGTTCTAATTACGCCCAACATTGTAAAAAAATTTAATCTTTGTGCGTCAATTTGTCCGTGATAATAAATGTACCATTGAGTTTGATGAGTTTGGTTTTTCTGTGAAGGATTTCTGGACCCGTCAAATTCTACTCCGATGTGACAGCACTGGTGACTTATATCCGGTCACGTTCCCATCCACCCCTCAAGTTTTTTTGGTCAGTCAGCATACGTGGCATCAACGTCTTGGTCACCCTGGAAGTGATGTGCTACGTAATTTAGTTTCTAATAATTTCACTTCATGTAATAAGACTAAGTCTCCCGTGCTTTGTCATGCGTGTCAGCTTGGCAAGCATGTGCGACTTCCATTTTCGCTTTCTGAGACAATTGTTAAGTCTCCTTTTGTTATCATCCATTCTGTAGGATCGAAAAGCTTAAGATTTATGTGGTTCGGGAGGTCGAGGTTGGTGATTGAAGATGAAGATCTTCATCTTTTTAGTGAGAGAAACTAGAGAGAGGGAGGAGAAAACAATGGAAACTTTATTAATAAAACACACACTACAAATAACCAAATGCTTTACCTCACCCCTCATGGAGAGTCATAAGGGGTATTTATAGGCCCTATCTTTGCCACTTAAACGATTTTAGTCCCTAAGGGCAAAGTATACTACGCGTCTAGTCCAATTCACGTAAGTGACGTTATCTTTATAAAAAGCGAGGCTAACAATCTCCCTCCAAGATACCGTCACACGTGAATGGTTACAATGAGACCTATAAATACAAAACAAAGTAAATTACAATAGTAATGAACAATGTTGACTTTCTTGAAGCGCAGAGTCTCTGTAGTCTAGATACTGAGGCAAACTTGAAGTTCTCCCTTCCGATGACCTCGGCATTTGATCTTCTTGTAGCTCTGAACTTCAACTGTAACGGTCTAGTTAGGTTATTACTCCCTCCTAACTAGTGAGCCTTTTTTCTTTCTATGCTCCCTCCTGAACCGACAACACTCTTCCAACACATCTTTAATCTTCAGACACGCAGCGGAGAAAGTAAACTCTTGAAGCACAATGGTTGTCATTCTGGGAACATCGTAACAACATAACTCACTTAGTATTGCATCCAAGTTGGTAAAAAACCTCGATGTACACCACACTACTTTTCTTCAGTCTTAAGCAAAAATCCCTTCGTAATCCAATCACGGAAGATGAAATACCAACTTCTCCCTCCTGATGGTTGCGAGCTATCGGAAACATCATAATGTTGCGTACATGCCGTATTACCTTCTTGATGCAAGATTAACATCATAGCTTGATCAAAATTCCGTGAGAATATGTCGCAAAAAATACTCTCAATATACTTCTCTCAAACCAACCTTTTATCGAACCTCCTTTGAATTCACCGGATGATAGTAATGACCACATATGGAGATAACCCGATACGACTAACTTGAAAAGGAAGTAAACATCCCAACTTTGTGACTTACTGCTTGTTCTAAATTTTTGAACAATCCACAACGCCGTGTGACACTGAGCACTACAACGTAACTCCTTAAAGTGATGGTTACACACTGTGAGCACTACAACGTAACTCCTTACATCAGTCATAACCAGATCCATCTATCACTTTCAGAAATACATTTAACCACATATAAAGGATAACAAATCACTTAACCTAAACCTAAAACACAACACAACAAAAACACGCCTCTAAAACACTCCGCCCCCTTCACCAATATTCTCACCAATCTCAGATTCATCACCATATCAACCATCCCATTCATATCGACATCACTTATCACACAAAAGCATACCCTTTACCTTGGTGCTCTTTTATTTGTTCACACGGATCAAGATGTCTTCAAGATCCATGGTACGGGTCTCGGGTAAGGTGTAATTGTTTGAGTTTTTAACGAAACTAAGAAAAGAGATATAACATCCTTGTTATAGTCTTTCTTAAGATTCGAATATTACTTGAAGCTTGATCTTCTTACATGATCAATGAAGATAAGTGTTTCACTTAAAACAATCTATAAAAGATTGATAAAAAAAAGTGTAACAAATCTGAGATGGATTGAATTTTTTATGTTTTGAGTCTTGAAATGAATGAGAGATGGGGAGAGATGTGAGGGTCCTTTGAAGTGAGTCTAGATGTAGGATTGGTTTTTGGTTAAGGTAGTTTCGGACTGATGATGTTTGATGACTGAGGTCGAATAATATTTTGTTTTGGTAAATGGTATTCGTTTGTGGTCATGGTCATTTTTGTTTTCGCATAAGTCATTTCTTCAGTTTCTGCTCGATAGTACTTTCTTAAGCGTAACCCATTTTCTTTTTCCTTATGCGTGAAGACTTGGCCAACCCATCTTATGCGTAAAAACAGGCTGCTTATGCGTAAACATGGCTAGGTTACGCGTAAGCATATGCTCGTAAACACATACGCGTAAAATTTCTTACGCGTAACTTCACAGTTACGCGTAACTACTCTGTAGATGCTCCTTATGCGTAGAAAAAGGGTTTTGACCCTTTGACTTTTTCCGGCGAGTTTTTCCGACCACTTTCTCCGAAGTCTTCATAAAAAACCCAGAAACAGCATAAAAGCTGCTTCTTTTTGTCTGTTTGACCATGAAAAGATGAACGGTTGACTTTTAATATTCACGGATATTGGTGCAAAAAAAATCATAAAAAACAGATAAGATATATTGTTTGGACCATAACACAAAACAAATATCTTGACATGAATGGACTGATAGACTTTTTTTTTTGACCAAGGATACACAAAAGTTTATAAAACTGTTTACCAAAAAGTTAGGAAAAAAAATTTCCGGATCTAAAAATATGAGTAAAAACAGCCAAAAACTTATACGAAACCACACAAATCGATAAAAATACACAACCTGGCTCTGATACCAATTGTAGGACCGAAAAGCTTAAGATTTATGTGGTTCGGGAGGTCGAGGTTGGTGATTGAAGATGAAGATCTTCATCTTTTTAGTGAGAGAAACTAGAGAGAGGGAGGAGAAAACAATGGAAACTTTATTAATAAAACACACACTACAAATAACCAAATGCTTCACCTCACCCCTCATGGAGAGTCATGAGGGGTATTTATAGGCCCTATCTTTGCCACTTAAACGATACTAGTCCCTAAGGGCAAAGTATACTACGCGTCTAGTCCAATTCACGTAAGTGACATTATCTTTATAAAAAGCGAGGCTAACACATTCCGATTTGTAGACCTCTCCTTTGTCACGTATTACGGGCATTAAATACTATGTCTTGTTTCTTGATCACTTTACGCATTATTTATGGGTGTATCCTTTACGAAATAAGTCTGATGCTTTGTCTAAATTTATCCATTTCCGTGCTTTTGTGAAAAACCAGTTTAATTGTGAAATTAAGTCTTTGCAATGTGACCATGGGGGCGAGTTAGACAACAATGCCCTACACAACGTATTTGTCTCTAATGGTATTACTATTCGTTTCTCTTGTCCGAAAACATCACAACAAAATGGAAAATTTGAGTGCATGATACGTACCATTAACAACCTCATCTGCACTCTCTTGTTTCAAGTACATTTACCACCTACCTTTTGGGTTGAAGCCCTACACATGGCCGCCTACCTTTTAAACATTTTACCCTCCACCGCCATCAACAATGAAATCCCCCACACTTGCCTATATAAGACCTCCCCATCTTATACGGATCTCCGTATTTTGGGGTGTCTTTGCTATCCACATCTCTACATCAATCATAAACTTGAACCACGAGCTACGCCGTCCATTTTTCTAGGATATCCAACCAATCATCACGGGTATAGGTGTCTAGACCTAAACACTAACAAAATCATACTTTCTCGTCATGTAACATTTGATGAGACAGTCTTTCCTTATGGGTCTATGACTCCACACACCTCCCCCTCCTACACCTTCTTAGACAACTCACCCAACCTCATTCAACAACAACTACTTACAAAATCCCCTACGCCTACTGTACCGCCCCGCTTGACACCACCCCAACCAGCCCACCTCCTGTCCTTCGTGGCTCAACCCATGTCACCCAATCCAGTCCTACACCACTTAGCGAACAACCCAATGTTAACAACAACTCACCCCCACTCAGCAGGCCACGATTTCAAACAACCCAATACCATCTTCAACCCAACCGGAATCTTCTGTCCACACCACCCCTGCTCCACCAAACCCAACATATAATCCTAACCCTGTGTCGACTCACCCTATGGTCACTCGCTTCCGTGTTGGCACTAATCGTCCTACTCAAAGATTTACATTAAATGTGTCAACTATTTCACCGCTTCCTAAGTCGTACACCAAGGCGTTTAATGACCCAAATTGGTACAGTGCTATGATTGACGAATATAATGCTTTAATTAAAAATAATACGTGGATTCTTGTGCCTCGACCACCGGACGCGAACATTGTTCGTTCCATGTGGCTGTTTCGGCATAAACATAATGCAGATGGTAGTCTTAACCGTTACAAGGCGCGTCTTGTAGTAAATGGCAGCACTCAGCTTACAGGTATTGATGTGGATGAGACTTTTAGTCCAGCTGTAAAACCAGCTACCATTCGTACAGTTCTCAGTCTAGCTCTTTCTCGACACTGGCCTGTTCACCAGCTTGATGTCAAGAACGCGTTTTTGCATGGATATTTATTAGAGATTGTTTATATGCATCAGCCTCCTTGATTTCGGGATCCTCGGAATCCTAATCATGTGTGTCTTTTACAGAGATCGTTATATGGGCTCAAACAGGCTCCTCGAGCCTGGTTTTAGCGATTTGCTACTTATGTAGCTCGTGTTGGGTTTACTCACAGTCGGTGTGATTATTCACTTTTTATCTTTCGACAGGGAATAGATTCTGCATACTTATTATTATATGTTGATGACATAGTCTTGACTGCATCTTCATCTTCTCTACTACAGCGGGTTATTGCCTCCCTTCATGCAGAGTTTTCTATGACTGACCTTGGGCATCTCAATTATTTTTTGGGCATTTTTGTGACACGTAATACTTCGGGGATGTTTCTGTCTCAATCGAAGTATGCTTCGGAGGTTCTTGAGCGTGCCAACATGCTCACGTGTAACCTGTGTCGGACTCCTGTTGACACGGATACCAAAATTACGGCTGATGGTGATCCAGTTTCTGACCCTACTTTGTATCGTAGTCTTGCGGGTTCTCTTCAGTACCTTACCTTCACTAGGCTGAATATCTCTTATGCAGTTCAGCAGGTTTTTCTTTTTATGCATGATCCATGGGAGCCGCATTTTTCTTCTCTCAAGCGTATACTACGTTATGTTCGTGGTACCTTAGACTATGGTTTGCAGCTTTATTCGTCTTCGACCTCATCCCTAGTTGCCTACTCAGATGCTGATTGGGCTGGTTGTCCGACTACACGTCGGTCTACCTCGGGTTATTATGTTTTTCTTGGCAACAATCTTCTGTCGTGGTCCTCTAAGCGTCAGTTTACACTTTCTCGGTCTAGTGCTGAAGCCGAGTATCGGGGTGTTGCCAATGCTATTGATGAGACTTGCTGGTTACGTAACTTATTACGTGAGCTATATACACCGCTTTCGACTGCTACCATTGTTTACTGTGATAATGTGAGTGTTGTCTATCTCTCATCCAATTTCGTGCAGCATCAACGCACGAAGCATATAGAGATTGACATTCACTTTGTTCATGATTTGGTGGCTACTGGACAAGTCCGTGTTCTTCATGTTCCATCCTGTTATCAGTATGCATATATCTTTACCAAAGGCTTGCCTACCATATTGTTTGATGAGTTTCGCACCAGCTTGAGTGTTCGTTCCTCTCCCGCTCAAACTGCGGGGGGCTGTTAGAGGATGTTATGGGCTTGGACCGGTTTGTTGTTTAGTTTAGCTTATGTAGCCCATTAGCGTATTAAATATTCATCTCATTGTAATCACTTGGAAGGCAATTCAATATACGGCTGTTTACATGTTTACAAGGATATCATATCCTAACCATGTAAATGCAATTGGTTAACAATAGTAATAGGTTCAATGACATGTAAATGCTAATGGTTAACAAACCAATAAAAGACATCATATTCGAACATGGTATTTTCATAATCGAAGCTGTAATAACAATAGTTATTTTGTTAACCAATTGCATTTACATGATATCCTAACCATTGGTGGTTTTATCTTCAATATTGATAATGAACCTTTATGTTTAACATATATGATATTTTTGATCTTTGCTTTTCTTTCGAAATCGAGTCGTTTGTGCAAATATGTTAGTTTGTGTGTCGTGTTTGTTTAAGCTTAGTTTTTGACTTTTCGTTTTAGTGTGTACACGCTCATGGTTTTCTTTTTGGGTTCTCTAATAACTGGGGTCAAGCAAATGGCTAACGGTGCTTATATGCTATGTTGGGTTCTTTTCAAATTTTGAAATTATCGTTTTGATATGATTTGAAGTTTTCGCGCATTTACGGCTTCTTTATAAATTTTTTGTGTTTTTATAAACTTGGTATTTGTTATAATATGTTGTAATAGGTTGACATATGTTTTGCCGCAAATTATGTTACAGTTACTAATGATAATTTCGTGATTAACAAAACACAAGTACTAATGATCTTTTAGTAGTTTCCCCTTACTCAACCTGCTCATTAGTACTTGACTTGCTATAAACTCATAAACCCTTAAATATTGCAAGAATGAAATACTCTTGACAAAAACCAAGTACTAATGATCTTTTTGTAATTAACAATACCATGTATAATAATTAAAAGAGTTCACCACTATGTACATGGTAATGGTCCAATATGGTAATGGTCCAATATGGTAATGGTCAAATGAAACCATCAGACCATATGTTTAAAAGTGTTCCCGTTGCTTATTTTCTATGTCGATATGGTGCAGAACCACGATGCAGCTACAGACAAGGCAAGTTTTCCTGTATAAATTCACTTTGAATTCTTGAACACTATTACATGTAAATTTAATGGTTTGTATTGCCAAATTTTGTAAGTTTTGTATTATACTAAATTATTAAACCATACTCTTAAAGAGTTAAGGAAAGTTAATGAGATTTTGTTGGTCCTTATCTGAAATTTTGCAGTGTTTTATTGTAACAGTAGTTAACAGAATTCAGTAACCATTGTTCGCAGTATCTGACCTTAATTATTAAAGATCTGCAAACTGTTTGTTGGTAGCACTTCAACGAGCCTTACATTGAACTGTCTCCAACTAAAGAATCTTGGGATACTGCATGAACGGTACAGAAGAAATAAATAGAAGCTTTAAATCTTGATAAGATATTTTCCTTTCTTCTATGGGACATTTGTGTCAGCTGAAAAAATGTGCTTTTCGCATGTGTTTGGGTATATCTACTGGCTTTGTAGTTGAAACGCGATTACCTTTAACGCGATTACAGTTAGCACCCAAGATCATGTCCTGTGCATGAACTCTGTTATAACCGTGCTTGCAACAGCAAAGGAGCAGTGTGGTCTTCTTTGTGTGAATATGTGCGTGCTGCAAAATGGGGCAGAACAAGTCAATTTCAGTAACATGGCTATTACTATAGTATTCTGAAACAAATTAATTGACTTGATATATAAACAATGGTTTAAGGGATACTAATTGCAGGAATGGTCGAGTCGAAATCATACCAAATGATCAACGGACATGGGTTGTTGTTGCCCACCTCCAGACAAAACGGTGTAGAGGCGAAAGCACCAACAACCAGGTTGCTACCAACACTGGTAGCACCATATTTCATAAGCCTTATACCTTTTTTTTAAAAATTTCTATTTTTAGACCAGTCGATGTTTAGTTGGCTCATTAAATCCAATATAATGTGAACAAATTTATTTATACAATAACAAAAATTCAAACTTAGACACTTAATTATGTTCATGCCTGTTTATTAAAGCGAATGAAAAAAAAAACCTGCGTTGAGAGATTTGAGGTCTGTAGTAGCCATCTGTTGAGATAGATAGATGCTTACACCAATTGCATTAAGCAAAGTATCTTCCTGATGTTCGTTTGCAGCTATTTGGATTGCACTTTAGCCTGCTATTCAATTAACATAAATAAACTGTTGTACTTTCAGATGCCAAAAAGGTTGACCGGAAGAAAAATCAGACACACGAATGCGCAAGAGTTCACAGACACACGCATGCTGAAGAAATTTCATCAATGATTCTTGGAAAGATGAAAGAAATTGCTGACGCTGCCATGTCAGGTTTGTGCCTAACTTAAGTTATATTAGGATTTAGAAAATCCTGTAGTTAAAATGTCGGTCACCTCAAGTATATGTATATGTTAGAAAGCTCGTAGTCGTAATCATTAAGTGTTAGTAAGTAGTTCGTTAAGTAACACCATGGAGGACGGACGGGTCTTTACCCACTGTATGCCTGATCCACTGCCCGTAGGAGGCGTGTCTTGTAAGAACCTATAAATACCCTTTGTCTTGCAAGGAAAAGGGTTAGAGCTTTTCATAATATCATTTTTCTTTGTCTCACTAAGTTCCCAAAACTCTTCCACTTTCTCTCTCTAAAACCTCAAACTATTCGAGCCATTTTGTGTTATGTGATGTGTTTATGAAAACCAATATGTTACAAGTTAATGTAAAAGGAATGTGACGGGCAGTGTCACATGTGTTGTATGATCAACGATAGTTTGTAGGATCGTAAATATTATGTTGTTTAATGATTCGGGTGGTCTAGGACAATGATTAAACAAGAAAGCCATTTTAGATAGATTAAGAGAGTTGAGAGGAGGTTCCTTGAAGAGAGTTGCTTAACAAATTAAAGGTTAGATTCAAAGAAGCCACACCCCTTCCATGGATGGAAGGGGTATTTATACTTACAAACAATACGTCCTCCTATCGGACTGTGGATCAGGCATACAGTGGGTAAAGACCCGTCCTTTCTCCACGGTGATACACTAAACTAATCTACGCTACAAACTAACTAATAAACTACTAAGAAACGTAAATAACGACAAGTCTACGAGCTAACTTATGCTAGATAATATTTGGGGTGACCGACTCTTCACTATGGAATTTTCTAATTCCTAACAATCTCCCTCTAAGGGAGGTCACCCCATGTTTTACATTTCGAATCCTAGAATTCTATTCTTGACTTTGTTCTTGAGCTCGTAGACTTCAATTCTTCAATTCCGCAATCTTTGTGCATTAGTAGCGATTCTTTAAGGTCCGATAACTTTGTACTTTAAGTGGAGGCCTTTAACTGATCCACATCTTTGATGATCTTCGAGCTTTCATTGAGATCATCAGCCACAGTAAATCTCTGGATCACCCTTTATTGTGTTGCCATCATGTGAAGTTGTGACTTTCGGACCGACATGCTCACACTATTGAATCATGACATCTTTCCATCAGAGTAGCGGAAGCTTTACTGGTTCATGATATTTGCAGCAGCGTAGCAGAAGCATAGTATAAAAATATCAGAACCAGGTTATGTAGATATGCACCAGTCATGATTTCTTCAATTAAGTGTGGATGCTGTGAGCATGCGGCTTTGGATTGACTCCTCAATTCTGATCAGCTGCAACCATCCAAATGTACCTGCAAACAACACTTAGCAATAAAACACACGAAAGTGTCTTTGACCACTTTCGTTGAATTGAGGTACACGGCCCACGGTTCCTCGGTGAACAGTACAAGTACTGCCTGTGATCAGGTAGGATTCCTAAGAATCTCCTTGACAGGATTTTGCAGCTGTTCTAGCTGTTCTCAAACCGGAATGTCTCAAAGAAGACAACACGGAGTGAGTGAACCAGCAAATTGAGATTTCCTGATTGATAGAAAGTGATTTGAAAACAATCGCGTATTGCTTAGAAGAAAGAGTTTTTGCAATACGACGAAGGTTTTATGAGAAAGATCAATTTTCAATCAAAAATACTTTTTGTATTTGAAAAGAGTACACATTCAATGTGCTATATCAAAGAAGAGATTCGCACATCGAACGGTTTTTCCAAAAGTATTTTTTCAATCAGAGATACTTTTTGTGTTTGAAAACATGAATACACATTCGATGTGCTAGAGAAAAGAAGATTTGCACACCGAACGGTTTTTCCAAAAGTATTCGTCAATTCCATTCCTGGACCAAGGTTGATTCAAGAGTGAATCACCCCATTGTTTCAATCCAGTTGTCACAAGCTTGATCTTTAGAAAAGATCTCACATGTCACCCACCAAGAGCTTGTTTGATGTTGGCTCTAGAAGGATTTCCATCTTCATTGTGAATATTTTTACATATCACTCGGATGTTCTGGCAATACCACAAGGATAATGCGTAGGACTCTTAATATATACTTACTTTCCACATTGTGTGAAACAGCAAGTCTTCAAGAATTTAGTGTCCTAATGAGATGTTGTGGATGATCTCTTGATTCTAGACTCAATTGTGCACATTTGGTTCCTATGCCGGAGACTAGGGAGAGGGTCTCCTTCTTCAATATCAACAATCTCTAAGAGAAAGTCGATAGATTATGTAGGTTCCCCGTGAGAATGAAACAAGCCCTTTTTAAGAGGAACTTGAGTGGCTTGGGAAGTTTAGTGCAGTGCATCACTGGGTCCATGATGTCTTGTCTTCAATACCAGTGTTACCTTAGTAAACACTAGTAGCATATGTATTGAACCTGGTTTCTGCCCTAAGGTTGAATTATTGGAGGGCTATTTCTTTTCACCCTTTTCACATTAATTTATTTTTCATTCTTCAACCCCTTCAGTGCTTACCGAGACTTCATTACTAGAACCTTGTTGGGTTTATTCCAGTACTAGCTCTGTCTCAGTCGGCACTCTTCCCATATTCACATTTTTCTCCTTTTTTCAATATACCTAAGGACTCTACACTATCTAGTGGATTGTCCCTGGGTAGATCCCTCCGGTTCTGGCGGATTGTGGGAACTAATACCTAACCTAACCATCCTTATAACTCCATGCATAAAGTAAAATGGTCGGTCTTTTGGTACAGTTCATTCCTTCTCGAAACCAATTGAAAAATCATTTGGAAAAACAATCAAGGTACTTGTGATACGAGATCAAAGCATTTTGTACCTTAATAGTTTTGATCATTTAGAAAACCTCCCCCTCAACATGTGCATATGATATAGAAATTTTTTAGTACATGGAGGCAAGAGTACTTTGAAATATTTTCTTTGATCACAATTTTCATAGAAAAAGCCATTTGATTTTCTTTGGTAAATTCTCCCCCTCAATATGTGCATAGGATATTTGAAAATATTTTATCACATAGAGAAAAGAGTTCTTTTGAAGCACATTCACGATCACAAAAGCCATTAAGAAACCATTTGCTCCCCCTCAATATGTGCTTCGAGATTCGAAAGCGTTTAGCACAAATGAGAGAGCAGCCTGCACATTTGAATCAAATCGATCATCATTTATCAGATTTCATTATTAAATCACAAATTCTCAACATAAAAGCTTTTGTACCTCGATAGTTTAGTTTATTTTCTTTTAAAATGCTCACCCTCAATATATGCTTCGAGATTCGAAAGCGTTTAGCACATATGAGAGAGCAGCCTACACAATTGAATCAAAACGATCACCTTTTATCAAATTTCATTATTAAATCATAAATTCTCCCCCGATCAAAAATATCAAACCCTTTGAGATTTAGGATCCCAAGTGATTTAATAAGGTTTATAAAACATGGGAGAAAATGTGCCTGATTTAAAAACTCATCTAGTTTTTGGATAAATGCTCCCCCTCAACATGTGCATTATGTATATTGAAATTGTTTGGCACATGGAGGCAGGAGTGCCTTTGAAGGACAAAAACCAATTCCATTAAAACAGATTTGAGATTTAAATCACGATCTCTCACCCGATCAAAGATTTCAAACCATTTGAGATTAGTGATCCCAAAAGATTTAAATAATTTAGAAAATTTTGGGGAAAGACGTGGCAAGATTTGATTTTGAAAAATGACAGATAAGGACCATTTTAAGACATTAAAGATTGTTAGTATCAGGTATGAAAGTTTTAAGAGATCTTTAAGTAAAATAAAACAATTTCACAATCAAACAAGAACAGAAAAAATTTCATTTTGTAAGATCTTTGAGTTTTAAAGAAAATCATACCATGACATAACATTAAATCTTTAGATCACCACTTATTGTTGTACAAACGGACCTTTTATGAAGAAATATCGTTTGAAAATAATTTATATTAAATCACTCTCCCCCTCAATCGATGACCGTAGTCGATGATTGAGTGACTTATAGTTTTGATAAAATGAAGTCCGGTGATTTTCAAAATTTAGTCCAGTTTATTTTCAAAACCAATATTTTCCATTTTCAAAACAATTTAATCAAAGTTATTTTTCAAAATTGTTTAAGAATGGTTTCCTGCACAAAGATACGTAAGGTGGTTGAGCTGCTTTTGTTGTTGTTGCTGAGGGTTGGAAGAAAACCGTCTGCAGATGCAGTGAGACTTCAAACGTTGCATTTAAATGCCAACTTAGGTCAAATTAAGCTCCGTTTCTTCAATCACTTAGAAGAAAACCAGCTGCTGATGCAGTGAGACCTCTTACGTTGCATATATGCCAACTCTCCATAGAAGTCCAATTAAGCTCCGTTTCTTCATACGTCAACCAAAGATATAGTTACCCTTTCCTTTCGGCATCCAATCATCATATTATGTGGGATCCGGATCGGGAACATACTTATATACCAATATACCTGCATATGTTAGTGGACACAAACAGATATATGGTGGTCGACATCACCCAAACAGCAATCGACTAATAACAGTTAATCCAACATATCAATCAGTTCGTATAAAGTATGGGAATTATGTGTTTATCAAACTCTAATCATCTAATCCTAGCAAGCATATCCTAGGCAGCTAGTCCTTCAACATAGGTTAATATCATTTTTAATTAAGCATATTAGGATAATTAAGAAAGCCCGTTAGATGATGTAGATTTGAAAAACATTATCCCCCTCAATCCATGACTCATTTTATGAAAAGTTTAAAAGCGCTGAAGTCATTGATTGAGTTTTCAATTTTACAAAAACTCTGAATCTGATTGATTTTAAAGCAACTCATTTACCACCATTTTTGAAAACACCAAATATTTTTCTGAAGAATTTTAGACGGAAAAACATTTGTGTAGGAACAGCAGTCCTTCGACATACTTTCCTTGTTTTGTTTTTAGGATAAGTGCACGAAATATTTTGAAAATAGGTTTAGCGCAACACTTTCCTTCCTTTAAAAGAACGGGTTGCTATCTGAAATGATAGCAAGCCATAGTTTAAGCACGGGTCACAGTCTGAAGTAACTGCAAGCCTTTTTTTTTTTTTTTTTTTTTTTTTTTTTTTTTTTTTTTTTTTTGACATGTTTAGAAAGAAATATTTACACCTCCTGCTCGAACTTCATCTATGGTCCCGTGCCATTGTTGAATGACATTTCTAAGACCGTAGATGTTATCGATACTAGAAGACATGTCTTGGAAAACATATTTTTGGTATTTTTCAAATTTTTTTGATTTTTATGGGTTTTTTGAAGATTTTATATTTTTCTATTTTCTTTTTGTTGGTTTTATATTTTTGTATTTTGTTTTTCAGATAAGTATATACAAAGATAGAGTAGATGATATAGTAAAAGAAGATGATGATACGAGTACCGAGATAAGGATATCAAGCAGCCCCGTTGTAGAAGATAGAAGTCATCATCTCTTAAACATTCACCACCAAAGCAAATCGAGGCTCCAGAATAGAAGACAGAACATGAGCCTTTGAGAAAGAGAGACTTTGGCAGCTTCCCCCAAAACCGAAAATCCATTAGATGAGCATATTCGAAGCTCTATTTCAAGCTTGCTTTAGCCAGGTGCACATAGAAGCACACCATTATCATAAATCCCGCTGCTCCTTTTAAGAACAATAATCTAGATTCTTTGTTCGGGGTTATATCATCAACAAGAACAGCAAAGTATCATCTCACTCTTTAAATTTCTTCTCATATTTCATTACCACTGAAGTCTGAAGCAATCCATTCCAAAAGGTGTCAAGAGAACAATTCCATCAAGTAGTTGAATTGATGCAGTCAGCCTCTTTGTATAATGCTCAAGAACTCTCCAAAATACACATCATGAGGGGAATGAAAACACCTCCCCATGTTCACATTTTTCTTCCCTGATGAACGTGTATGAAGCTCAAGAACCCGAAGTACACCAATATCCAAGAACTCTCCCGAATACACATCATGCCCGGGGAGAAAACACCTCCTCAATGTTTGTGGTAAACAATGGCTTTCTTCCCTGATGATCGTGTATGAAGCTCAAGGACCCGAAGTACACACATTCCCCAAAGAGAGAACAACCGATAACATTGAAGAAGCAGGCCGAATCACTGATTATCTCTGCGGATGACAATCTCTGCGGATGTCAACTCTGGAATAAGTGATTATATCTCTGAATCACTGATTAAGCCCTCAAGTGAGACAGCTGAGCGCCCCCAATGTACACAATTCTCTCTCCCCTGATGATTGCGATAACATCGAGATCATCACACACCAGTGTACCTCTTTTATCTTCAGAAACTTTCATTTACATCACTTCCCTCACGACGTTGGAATAAGAACACTAAACGCTTTGATGAGTAAAACCTTGAGTTTCTCTGCGGTCATGACATTTGTTTTCCCGGGATATCTTCAATCACTTAGAAGTATTAAGTACATCAAGTTTACTCGCCATGAGTCAAACCTTGAGTTTCTCTGCGGTAATAACATTTGTCTTTCCGGGATATCTTCAATCACTTAGAAGAATTAAGTTCATCAAGTTTACTCGCTTTGTGTTTAGATGTGTGTCTCCTTCCCCCTTGCTAGTTTTGACACTTCAGAATCAGCAACATAGTATAAGCCCAAATACTTGAAATCTTTACGAGAAGAACACTTGAACTCTTGTGAGAATCAACTTGCTGAAGACTCTCTCTGACTATTTTTATCAACCCTTATGTAGACAATTTGAAGTGACCACTGATGAAGAAAAACCCGATATACCATACTTGAAACTGAAGTCAACTTCCCCACATTTGTATCTTAAGCTTGCACCTAATGATGGAAGAACGGTGTAGAGAATTTATGCTTCAAGCAAATCTCTAAGTACTCACTACCCAAACAAAGTATGAGACATTAACACCTCTCGCAATTATCCACACCGTCATATGCGTGTGACACTGAGTAAAACAAAGTAACTCCTAATAGTGATAGTTAACCAGGTCTTCAACCATCCACCTAGACTGCTGGTAACTAGATAAACCAAGTCTTCAACTCAAATTCTTAAGCCCGAGCAAGTTATCAAATAAGAACACGCCTTTGTGAGAGTCAACTTCAATCTCAAATTAGTGATAAATGATTAACTCCGAAGTAATCAACTTGTGTCAAATGTCTAACACGTGAATAAATGTACAACCGGATGTACATTGACCCACTTAATGAACCAGAACAAATGATTCCTCAACATCAATTCCATCTTCCTAAAGATATACATATAGAGACTGATCTGGAAGATTCACAAATAATGTCTTCAAGCGGATGAGGAAGTCATTTTCCTTAATGTTCATGTGGTTGATTTACAGAGTGCACAATAATCAGTGAAGATTTGGTAAAGGAATACCAAAGAGCGGATCATTTTTCATGAACAATAATCCGTGAAGATTTGGCAAAGGAATACCAAAGAGCGGATTATTATTCAATAGTGCAACTGTAATATTACAATATTCAATATCAACATCTCGAGGAGTCACTGCTAAATAATATGAGCAAGTCTAATTGGGGATTGAATCTGACTTATAACTCTCTCCCAATTAGTGCTCTCCCCTAAACCGACAATCTGTTTGATAAATGCCCAGATTAAGAAGAAGTCTTTAGATCGTTAAATGCAACACGTCTTTAGTCTTCTAACATGTAGCAGAAAATGTAGAACAGACTGTAGACTCGACCTTCTTCAAGATTGTGCAGTTGGGGAATAGATAGTTAACATCTTCAACTCACACCAAAAAGCATCCCACCAAAAGGCATCCCAATTAACTTACATCTTGCAAATCCCCTTAACTAAAATCTCTCCCAATCAAACAAGAACAGAAAGATGTTCATCAGGGAAATCAGCAATTAGGCCGCAACGAACACACAAGATGGTAACGCCAAACTACCAATCACATCAAACAAGAACAGAGAGATTGTTCGGAATCATCATGTTGATGTATACGTGAAGCATTAACCGGAAGCACTTTGTCGATAAACTCATCAATCCGAGTGAAGATGTCAACCAACGACTCTTCGAAGAGAAAAACTCCATGTGAAGATGACCCGATAAGAAGAAGCTCGGTTCTTACATGAGTTTAGAGCCGTATGACCGCAAAAAATTCACACTTCTTCTCCCCCTCAAGAATTGCATATGGAGATGCCATTCTTGACTAAATAAGTGAAATCATCCAAAAGTATTCTATTCACACTTCTCCCCCGCAAAATTAGCACATGATGTCGCCATCATCATTATAGTGGAGCAAGTGGAATAAGAAAACAATCAATGGTAGCCCGGTTCACTTGATGACTGAAGCGCATGGAAAAAGTATGAAGCATGTTGATAAGAATGGTCATTAATAAGAAGATTTATCTTCTTAAGAAGATAAAGCGCACTGACACGTACACTTTTCTTTTCTTTAGAGTACGAGGCATGAACTGATGTGTTCATACGCCATAAGAAGATTTCTCTTCTTCGGAAGATAAAGCGCACTGAAACGTACACTTTTCTTTTCTTTAGAGTACGAGGCATGAACTGTAGTGTTCATACGTCATAATCTCTCTCTTTTCATCATCTCTTGGCAAACTTATAATCAACCCCATTATCATTCAGTAGGCTCTTGGTCATGACAGCTGATGGAGAAAACCTAATATGATGAATTTGACCCTGAAGTAAACTACCCCGAACTCGTGACTTAAACTTGCACAAATGTAACAAAGAGCGGTGCCGATTTCCATTAGCATCTCTAAGTACTCTCTAAGTACTCTATACTCTTCAACCAACCAACCATCAAGTAATATACGTACTTTACCTCTTGAAAATCCACAATTGAATGTGACATTGAGCACTACAACGTAACTCCTTAAAGTGATAATTATTTTGAGATGATAAGAGCCAAATTCCCCCAAGTGGTAAAAAGAAAAGGTAAAAGTCACCCAACAATAACTAGATTTCCAAGTCTTCGTTTTTGATAATAAGCTCGAACAAGGATCTTGAAGAATCTTTATCCATCCATCCCCGATACCTTCAGATACTAAGTACACTTGCCCGTGATATTTCACTTCAACCTCAAATAAATAACAGTGAATTAACTCCGTTGTCACATCTTCTGATTAAAAACTCAACTCTAGCCTCCTTTGACGTTTTAAGTGAACTCTGATAATGGTTTCATCCCGACCATGGTTAAAAGCACATAACCCCGTAAAACTATGTAATAACCAAACTTCCATGACGATATCCAATCACACATCCAATCCATGAAGTACACTCTTTTATCTCTTCTTTGAAACAGAAACCGTAGCACCAACATCAAAAGAGATCTCAAAATACACTTTCCTTTCTCCAAGATGGTTCCATCATTACGGGATTTTACAACTCTATGGTTTAAACCGAGAAATAGTTTCTTTCACGGGATTTTACAAAACCAAGAGTAAACCGTAAGATAGATCCGGAAATGCACTTTACAATTACCAGAATGTTTCCATTGTCACGGGATTTTACAAGGATTTTACAAGTCTATGATTTAAACCGAGAAATAGGTTCTTTCGCGGGATTTTACAAAATCAAGACAAAACCGTAAACAATGTCAGCTTGAAGGTGTTATGACAAATTTAGTTTCGGTGAATATCTGTTTTTAGGGAACATGCAGCGGTTCATCAACGGTTCAATATCCGGCATCAACGATATCATCAACAATTCTTTACCCAAATGTAGACAACTTCACAAACCACACTAAGTCGAGTAGTAAAAACTACTTCCCCCTGAGGTTGACCGTAAACCATCAAAGTACACGTTTCTCCCCCTTGATGGTTTCGAACTTTCGAAAGCATCATAAACTTGTACGACCATTTGCACGAAAAGTTCTTGTCATAAGCAAGCATCTTGAAAGATCACGACTGACGTTGAAGATACTTGAAAGATTTTTCTTAGACTGTGAAGTATTATTGACATTCAGTGGCGATGAATATATCATGAGAATTGTTGATCACATCACAACCAATCAATCCATTGGTACACACATCATTCACGTATTCTGACGGCTATTACAGTGACAACATGGTGACGTAAACCCGATATGCCAAACTGGATCATGAAGTGAACTTCCCCAGATTTGTTACTTAAACTTGTACTAATCCTCGTGAAAAAGAAACGGTGTACCCAATGTACAAAACCTCTTGACATTCTCAACTGAGTGAGACACCGAAGTGATAGTTACGTTGTGGGTTAAACGAGAAAGAATCACAACCGTAATTAAATAGCCAAGTCTTTATCACCCTCAATAAATGCCCAAACAAGTCATCTTCACGGAAGGGTAGAAAGAAAGAAGACAAAATAAGTAAACGTGCCCGAAAGACTTCACTTTAAACCCAAATAAGAAATACAGTACAAACATCCCCGTAGTTAACCTTGTTCAAATATCCATTCAAGCCGCAATCATTAGATCCTTTGTGAAAATGTAGAAACCAAGGTACCAAATCGCATTATTCAACAATTCTCAGCATCATACCCAATCTTATCATCAAATCACGTCATCAAAACTCATCATCTACGATCCAAATTTGAGAATCCCATCAGTAAAATTTCGGATCCACAAACAAAATCAAGCCCAACAGAAATTCAATTTACATTACTGGTTCACTTAAACTCATCCTAATCCATTCTAATAGTAACATCCAAGAGGCCGAATATAGACTGTGATCACGGCTCATTCAATCATTCGGTCTTATCCATATCTATTTATCAAACAAACTCGATATAATAATAACTCATTAAGCCCGGTCTACATAGTCACCCAATACCGCTCAATTTCGCACAAGAAGCCCATCATATGAAATCAACTTAATCGATCAAAAATAATTTCTCATATTAAACACTAACTTCTAATTATTCATTTCCTTAGTGTTGACGAAATAATTTGAGGAACCTTTTGAGATCAACGCAGCTTCAGCCCATGAGGTCAAATCACACAAACTGATCCAATGGGATCCTACATCAGCTTACGGCCCAGGAAAACAAAAACCCACCCGATCCACTAATTAATACCATACCCTAATGATTCGGTTATATAAGACACACCTTATCCCAACCTTTGCCCTAATAATTAGAAACCCTTCTCTTTCTACAAATCCATCTGCCCTCCCACATCTCTCCAAACCCTAAATAATCACAATAAAAAATACGCCCCCATCCTTTCATTTCCTCAAAACGCTCTCATAAAATTTCCCAGATATCATCCTCCAAATCGAATCATCCCACCTTAATATTAACATCAACTCTCACTCTTCATAGTTCCATGCTCGCCACAGGGATGGCTTGAGCCTTGTATTGATTGGTTTCGAGAGCCAAACAAAAACATCAAGGTAGGTTTATTCGAATGATGTTCCTGTTTTTTTTTTGTTTAGATCTTGATTTGTTTTTGAAATTAACGAATGAAAGATGAGACGAAATCATTTGATTTAGTACTCACTTTAAGATTCGAACAATAAGAAGAGGTGCAAGCTTCACACTTTGATCAATGAGGATAAATATTTCGTGTTGACCTTCAAAAGGTTATGAATGACATCAATATAGTCACGAAATAAAATCTGAGATCCCTTAAGATTTCATATTGATTTAAGACTCTTGATAGATCTATGAGGTATACTTTCTTTTGTGTATAGATCTTGAAGATCTATGTGTTTTGAGAACCACACACAAAAAGAAACAAAAACTGAGATCAAAAGCTTTTTCTACATATAGATCTGTGATGTTAGTTTCAGGATATAGACGTCTTGTCTCTGACTATACTTGAAGCATTTCTGAGATTCCGTTTTATTCATTGGTTAGGAAAGTCTTGATTAGTCTCGTAACAATTCATGGATCAATGAAAGGTAGTTTATAATCAACGACCTTGAGGTGTTGATGGTTCCTTAAGAGCCGTGGCATAAACCAAACTGAGATCTTTAATATCTTTATATGTTGATGATGGTGTAAGAAGAAATATAATTGATGATGTGTATGAATTAGACTGAGGTTGTGTTTGTGTTTGGTAAAGGGTATTGTTTTGTGGTCGAGGTCAATCATCTTCTTCATCTCCTTTCTGTCGTGACAAGTCAAGTCGCTTTTTAAAACAAGTTGCTAACCCTTTTAAACCACAAGTCGCTACTCTTTTTGAGTCAACTCGCAAAGCCAACTCGCAACAGCAGCAACTCGCTAAAGAGCGAGTGCAATTAAACCATATGCGAGTTAAGTAACTCGCATTGAAACAGAACCAAAAACCCAACTCGCATCTGACCAACACTCATCTGTCTAACTCGCATCTGACCATACCAACTCGCAGTTGACTAAATAGTCAACTCGCTTCCTTTAAGCTATTACCCAACTCGCTTCCTGGTTCACTGAATCTGGACATGAACACAACTCGCTTCTTAACTGCTAGTACTCAATTCGCATTCAAAAATGCGAGTCCACAACACACATCAAATAGTATCCCAACTCGCATAGATGAATAACCCAGAAACAACTTAGAGAAGAAAAACCATCATATGACCACTAATTTACCCCAAGAGTATGACCAGAAAATGATTTAACAAGATGCAGTTACAACAGATAAAAGACTGATAAGACATATTTCACCTCAAGGATTTAACCATATTGACCACACCATCAGTTTTTAGAAACATTTATCAATACATATACAACCTTTAAGACAGATATGAACTTTGTAAAAAACTGATTGATCAAATGACATTAAAAAACCAACAGTTAGCATATCTTAAAACCATATTCGACCAACATAACCATCATGAAAACTTGTTAATAGAACTGTACGAATCAAACCACACAAACCGCATCAAGAAACCATTCGAATCAACCCAAAAAACAAAACCTGGGCTCTGATGCCAATTGTAGGATCGTAAATATTATGTTGTTTGATGATTCGGGTGGTCTAGGACAATGATTAAACAAGAAAGCCATTTTAGATAGATGAAGAGAGTTGAGAGGAGGTTCCTTGAAGAGAGTTGCTTAACAAATAAAAGGTTAGATTCAAAAAAGCCACACCCCATCCATGGATGGAAGGGGTATTTATACTTACAAACAATACGTCCTCCTATCGGACTGTGGATCAGGCATACAGTGGGTAAAGACCCGTCCTTCCTCCACGGTGATACACTAAACTAATCTACGCTACAAACTAACTAATAAACTACTAAGAAACTTAAATAACGACAAGTCTACGAGCTAACTTATGCTAGATAATATTTGGGGTGACCGACTCTTCACTATGGAATTTTCTAATTCCTAACATAGTTTCCCAGTGTTGTTAGACATTCTATTGCTTTAAGTGAAGGTTAACGGAATTAGAAAATAGAAACTAAATGTGTGATTATTACGCTTTACTTTGACAGAACAATTGTTTATCTTTATGCAGAACGGAATGACTCCGTCGCATCTTTCTGTATGCCACTCATTCAAGGCCAACAGCAATCCAGCTACGAAGACAAGTAAGTCAATAGTGTTTGTATGGGTCTCATTGATACACTTTTGTTAAAAAAAATTATGTTTTTGTCATTGATGACACGACAAGTTTTTTGCCACGTACTTAAAAAAATTAGGGTTTTTATCTGATCTACAAATATCTCATAGTGTTTATATTGACAGAAAACCGACTTGGGTAAACAGTGGATGACATGATGAGTTTTTAGCCACGGACCTTCAAATGAGAATTTGGATCTATACTTTTGGGATATACGGGTAACTGTTTAATATGACACCATTTTCTGTCGTCTTGCTCACAAACCAAATACGTGCAGTGTTCACATTCTAAACACAGAAAATGTTGCACTTGCTGAGAAAGAACTTTCTTTCGTTTTGAATTTGATATGCTATATTAATTCTAATGTTATTCAATTGTGAATTTGTAGGGCAACGCCGTTTCTGTGAAGAAGAAAACGAACGCCAGAAAGGAAGACCAACCGAAATGTCGTTTTCACTATTTCTGCATCCACTGTAAGTTTGTTTTGTTGTAATAAGGGGACTTTGCCATTACCCATTTTTTACGGCCCTTATATAATTTTCATAAGATTGCTTCTGTTCGGGGAAATGTTTATCCATTATTCGTTGAAACTGTCTTATTGATTTCGTCTACCGTTAGTCAATGGTTTATAGAAGGGGGTGTTTGGGTTACTTTATTTAGCGGATTAGAACATACGGTAGACCTATACCTTCGCAAATCTAGGATGGTGAGAAGTGACCAATCTAATGCTATATAAGTATGTAAGCCGAACACGGGTTTTGCTTAAATATATTTTAAATCTCTTATGTAAACTAAATCAAGTAGTGCTTGGCGAAGCTTATTTTTAAACCATGTCCTTCAGGTTACTGGAGGCGTAGTTATCCGCGAACCTCATTTGATGAAAAATATCCGACGATTAGGAGAAAAGAAATTTTGACAAAGGTAAGGGGATAATGAACGACCAAGTTCCTTTAAAACAGACTTATATGTTGGGTGCGTAGCCTTTTACATCTGCACAGGATGAGTTTTCTGAAGAGTTGTCTGCATGTACAATAGTAAGTGTTTGCGCCCTTGCCAATGACCTCTTTTAGTTTTTGCTTATACAATTACCATGGTTGACTCCGATTTTACCTTTATTGTCTTTGTTAAATGGCACTGTGAATTGTTGTATCTCATGTAGACTTTGCCAACAGAATGGTAAATGTAAAACACCGTTATTGTCTCTTAAAATAAATGCCATTAAATGAGCGAAGAAATTGAGTGATGTTGCTCCTTGAATTCGCTTAAAACATGCACTTTTTTGTACACAAGCCTTCGTGCCATAATGTAAGTGTCTGCTTCCGTATGACAACCCTAGGTCGGTTAACAATAGAAAAATGCATGACGCTTTTGCCCCATTCCCGTACGTGACCAATTAAACGATACGAAAATGCATCAAAACACCCCCGCCGCATCGTGGCGGATTCATATTACTTGTTTGATGTATACGCTGGACTTATTATGTCTAGCTTTATTAGGTTCAAGAGATTGTATAGAATTCAAGTTGTATTGTCTTGATTTAATTAATGATTAACATAATTTGATTTAACTGTATTTTTGCTAACTAGTGGTATTTGATTTATGTATTTTATTGTGATGGAATAAATAGGGAAAAATAAAGACTTAGAATGACTACTTAATATGTGGTAAATGATTTTATTAAAGGACATTAAAAACGTGCCACATAATTTTGGAACATAAATAACAATGTGCCAAATTATGATATTGTGCTAAATGTATTCGGCAAAGCCGAATAAAACATGCCAGTTTTTTTTGCACGGGTGAGGAAATGTTCTCAAATACTTTTAGCACGAGAAGTGAAACCGTACCAAATAAGCATTTTTTACGTGAGATGAAATTGTGCCAAATGCGCATTTAGAACGGTAAAGTGCATATTGTGACAAATAACTAACACATGGCACACCAAAATAAAATCGTTCCAAAATCCGTGCCAAATACAATTTGGCACATTTTGAACCCGAACCAAATATATTTGGCCCCCTCATATATAGGACGGAGCCAAAACTGTGCCAAAGCCATGCCAGTTAGTATTTGGCACGGATTTTGGAGTATTTGGCACAGTTTTTGTTGGAATCACTCCTAAACTAGAATTCAAGTGTTAGTAATTAATATGTAGTAGTTAGCTTAATTATGGCTTTTATGTTAGTTATCATGCCAAGGCTTATGTTGAAAGCCCATGAGCCTTGGCCCAAGCCCATAAGAATGGAAGGATGCTAGTAGTATTGCCCTAGCTCCTTGCCCTATAAATAATCCTTGTAAACCCTCACTTGAGGGTTGGTTGTTCAATTTACACATTTCACTTTACGCATAACTCTTCATATATTTCATACGTGTGTGTGTGTGTTTGTTCATCCGATCACCTTGTCTATATTTCTTCTATTGATGCTTGTTTTACAAACATGGTGACCTAACAGTGGTATCAATCGCCAAATAGTTGGGTGAAAAGAATTTGTTTTTGAAGTTTTAGTATTATGCGTAACTCTCGGTTCATAAACTTTCTCACGCATAAAAACTCGTTTTTTACACTTTACAATCCAAGATTCTTGTACTTTCAAGGTTTTTAGGTGTTAAAATTTCAGTTTTTGGCAAAAAGTTTCAAACTTTACGTGTATTTCATTGGTTTTAAGCTTGATTTCAAACGTGTGTTCATTTCTACGCGTAACGTGTGTACAAGTTTTGGATCATCAAGTTTCAAACTTTTGTGTTATTTTGGTGATATTGAAGCTGTTTCATCACAAAAATCTGGTTTAGAAACTCTTTGGGCTAAAAATCCGTTTTTTGGTTAAGTTTTACGCGTATCAAAACCCTAAAGTTACGCGTAAGCTATGAGTGGCTTGATCTTCAGTTTTCTTGGTTTACTCAGTGTTTTCTTGCTTGGATAAGCCTGAAAACACTTCGACTTTGGATATCTTTTGCACTGAGATTAGTGTAAAGGATTTTTGGGCAAAACCCTAATTTTACGCATAAGCTAAAACTTACGCGTAGAACTCTTTACGCCTAAGCATTTTCTTACGCCTAAGCATTGACTTACGCATAAGCTAATCTTACGCATAAGTTTTCTACGTCTAACTTTCAGTTTACGCCTAATCTTAGTGTTTCTCAATTCTTACGCGTAAGCTAATCCTATGCGTAAATATTACTTTTACGCGTAAGTTTGGTGTTTTTACGCCTAAGTATTACTTTGCCTAAACTTGGTTTCTACGCCTAAGGATACTTCATCAACAACGTTTCATTCGACTACAAAGATCCATTTTACAACACAAGTTTTTCAACATGTCTCAACCACCATACTCTAACTACTTTCCTTACACGTATAATCAACAACAACAACAACAACTCAGTCCACAACATCAACAATTCAATCAACAACAACAAGTTTATCAACAACAATTTAAGCAACAACATTATCCACAACAAGGAGCAATTCCACCTCAAGTGGTTCAACCACCACCTAGTCTTCAAGTACAACCTCACACAAATTTTACAATCAACATCCATCAAGGAATACTATGAAGGAACCGTCTTGGTTTGGAAAGATGTGTGAAGCTCTAAGTAGCCAACAATCCATACATGAAGCTGGATCACTTGATAGACCTCCAATGCTCACTCCCGAAAACTATGATCAATGGGTGATAAGGTTCTTTAGGTTCTGTGATCTAAAGAAGCCACATGGAAAGTTCTTAAAGAAGGTAATCATGGAAGGTCCATTTCAGATGCCTACTGTCATTACACCCGGAGATCCAAATGCTACTCCACCAAGAGATGATGTCACCAACATTGCAACTCTTTCTGACCTCACTGCTGATGAACTTCTACATTTCGAAGCTCATGAGCTAGCAATGCAATACATCCTTTTGGGATTACCCAATCCAATCCTTCGAAGTGTTGATGCTCAAAAGACTGCTAAAGCAATGTGGGAACATATTCATCTTCTCATGGAAGGCACTGCACTCAATCAAGAAGACATTGAATCCAAAATCTACTTGGCTTATGAACACTTCATGATTGAACCCGGAGAGACAGTAGAGTCATATCATCATCGTTTCTTAGACATCATCAATGACTTGGATAAACACAACATCATCATGCCAAGAATTGCAGTCAACACTAAGTTCCTGAGTAGTCTTGGTCCTGATTGGGAAAAGTGTGTCATTTTCATCCGGGAAGCTAAGAATCTTCATCATGCTTCATACGGATTGTTGTACGACTATTTGAAGACCCACCAAAAAGAAGTTGACAGAGAAAGAGTTATCCATGGACAACCTGTTTCACCTTCAATTCCGGATAATCAACAATTATCATTGTGGGCTCAAGCTGGTTATCCTCAATTCCCGACCTCACAAACTGTATTCACAAATCCCCCACAACCCACTGCTCAACCAACTGCAACAATCACACCATATGATCAATCAAAGCAACAATCTCAAGAAAATCAATTGGTTCCATACAACAACAACAATGATCAAGAACTTTACAGTGAATCCAATGAAGATGCTGAAGCTTTCGATGCATTGCAACAAGGGTTTGTCATGATTGCTAGAGCCTTCGGCCGATACTCTAACAAATTCAACAATCGCATTCGTACCTCATCTAACACAAGGAATCAAGCTGTTGTTAACAATGGACGTGTTGAAGTTCAGAATCGTGGTAATGTTCGTCAGATGGGCGGTGGTCAAGGGTTTAATACAATGGGAAGGAATAACATGGGTGCTCCACAACAACAAAGGGCTCAAGTGGTTGAACAGGGTACTGCTCAGAATGGGGTTAATGGTCTTCGTTGTTATAACTGTAATGAGAAGGGTCATCTGGCTAATGCATGCCCCAAGCCGAGGACAAGAGGCAGTGCTTATCACAAAGAGGCTTTACTCTTGGCTCTCAAGGATGAAGCTGGTGGAACTCTTACCAACAAGGAACATAGCTTCATGGCAGATGTAGATTCTGATGATGACATGGAGGACTTGCAGGCTAATGCAGCAGTGATGTTGATTGCACACATGCAAGCTCTCCACATGAGTGACACAGGCCCAGTGTATGACACTGACGGTTTGTCTTAGGTACCGGATCAAACTTTACTCATTAATGATCTGATATCTAAGCCAACATCGACATCCGACAAGGATCAGAGTGTTCAACATACGCCATCTACATCTCATTCCAAAGATAATCAAATAGACCCCGTAGTTATATTTGACGATCAAGATGACCTTATGGTTACCATTGATAATCAAGTTGACTCCGTGGTTATACTTGAGGATCTGACTAATGATCATGTTGAGACTCACGTTGAACAAGACGAACCTTCGTCTCATCTAGAAGTTGAGCTCATGACCTTAAATAAAGACCAAGAATCTCGATTGGATATTTGCAAGCAATTAAAAACAAAAAATACACTGTTAACTAGGGATAATTAATGCTTAATAAGGCAACTCAATGTTTTCAAAACTCAAGAAAAACCTAAGTTTTCAAACAGAGCATTCAAACCAAAGTTTTCAAACAACTCTTGCTGATTACAAACCTAAGTTTTCAAACAGAGCATTCAAACCAAATCCTGAAGTTTACAGTGCAGAACATAGAGTTGATGATTCCATTATGAGTGTTGTTGAATATAATCATCAAGAGGAATTAGATGCAGAAGACGAGAGTCGATCAAAATTTGAAAATGTTGTTTATAACAAACCATTTAACTATTCAAAAGCCGTCACTTTCGTTGCACAAAAGGATTTTTCTAACACACCTTGTGTTATCACACCTACTTCTGAGGGTCCCCTTTCCAATACTGTACAAATTAATGGTCCTTTACCTTCACTCAGTGAAATAAAACCATTAGCCGAAAAATGTAAAGTTATAAAATATTTTGAGACATTCATTTCGGACATCAAAATTTTGGAACGTGAAATTGAATTTCATTCTGAAATAAAAGTTGAACATTTTCAATTGCCTCTTGTGCATGCACAAAGAGATATTCTTCAGAAAAGAATTTTACCTCATGTCCGAAATTTGAAAAATTGTGCTATTTATTGGGAAAGGGATTTTCACAAGGAGCTTGGACTTATGAAAAGAGTTTTCGAACAAACAGAAACATCAATTTCAAATACAAAACGTAAAAAGAAAATGTTACGAAAAGATGTTGATCGACTCTTGGAAGATGTTATCTCTGCTGATATCCATAATGTTGTGTTATTACATTCTTTTGCATATGCATCTCATTATATCTCTGCTGATACTGTTGATTCTGTTGAAATTGTTGAGAATACTGATACTGTGTCACAAATCGCATCTTTAAAAGATGAAAATGAACGTTTGTTAAACGAACTTTCAAATGCAAAACGTCGTCTTCAATGGTGTCAAAAAGATTGTCATAATCGTGAACTCGCTTTGCAAAACAAAATCAACCAGTTGCATACCAAAACTCTTTGTCCTAAACTTGAGCAACTGGATGACCAAAATGTGTCTTTGAAGTGTCAAATCTCAAAATATGAACAAAAAATTTCAAAAGTGAAAAAGGAATATAGTGTCATATTTGAATTACTCAAAAAGACTCGTGCTAAAGCGTCAAAAGATGTTGATAATCATCTGGCATATACCAAAGATGTTTTACGACGAGACAGACTCACTCGTTCTAAAAATCTAGATTTGTTACACAAAATCCATGATCTAAAGGCAGAGTTGGTGATACTTAAGCAAGATAGGGATGGTAACACAAAAGTAACTGCACCCAAACAGATTCAAAATGACTCTAGAACATCTAACGACAAATCACAAGAAACTAATGTGCTTCCCTCTACTAAAACAGGAATAGTTGCCTCTTTTCCCAATGCCTGCACTTCACAGCCTAGGAGCAATACAAGGAAGAATAGGAAGTTGCGACGTAAGAAAAGATCAATAAAGAATGCTGAAGTAGAAGAACACCCTAGGACTTTGAATAAGACTCAAGTTACACCCACTTTAGACATTGCGTTAGATAAATGTAATAGAAAAAGTGATGTAACGACTGCTGAACCTTTAAGTACTTTTGATGTTAAGTCTGAAGCTTCTTGTGTAATATGTCGTAAAAGTATGCTTTCTGATTGTCATGATAAATGTGTTGCTAAAACTATCTTGTCTCGTTTACGGAATCCTAAGAAACGGAATACCTCTAGGCCACTAAAGCTTCTAATTTTGTGCTTGGTAAACCGCCCTCTTTAGATTCTAAGAAAAGCATTGATGTTCCTATAGCTCCATTATCACTTCCAAGGATCGTAGTATCACCTAATGCATTCACTAAAACTAAAGCAAAGACTAGTTGGAGATGGCAGAAATGGTTACATAATACACTTGGCTTTACATGGATACCTAAAATTATGAACATGTGTGTTTCATCTATATCTACATCGGAACCCTCTAACTCTTCGGGTTCCACATCTACTTCTATTCCATCTGTGTCGTCTGTGTTGAATGCAGGTGATACAGATCATCCTATGGGTTGTTGATAGCGGATGTTCCTGACACATGATAGGAAATCTCAATTTGTTATCAAACTTTATTGCAAAGTTCATTGGCACTGTCAGATTCGGGAATGATCACTTCGCAGCTATCATGGGCTACGGAGATTACATCAATGGCAACATTGAAATTAGCAGAGTTTATTATGTGGAAGGTCTCGGTCACAATCTCTTCTCAGTTGGTCAATTTTGTGATGGAGATTTGGAAGTTGCTTTTAGGGAGAAAACTTGTTTCATTCGTGATCTACAAGGAAACGATCTTATGTCTGGTCAATGCACATCAAGTCTTTACACAATCTCAATGCAAGACATGATTGCTTCATCTCCCATCTGTTTACTCTCTAAGGCTACATCAACAAAATCCTGGCTATGGCAACGTCGTCTCTCACATCTAAACTTTTAAACCATAACCAACCTTGCTCAATATAAACTAGTTGAAGGTCTCCCAAGATTTCGGTATTCTAAAGATCATCTATGCTCAGCCTGTGAACAAGGGAAAAGCAATCATGCTCCTTTTCCTTCAAAGGTGGAACACAGCTCAGAGCATGTGCTTCATTTTCTTCACATGGATTTGTGTGGCCTGATGCGCGTGCAGACGATTAATGGCAAACGCTACATCTTGGTAATTGTAGATGACTACTCAAGATGGACTTGGGTTTATTTTCTTCGAAGTAAAGATCAAGCTCCACAGATGATCATCACCTTTCTCACGAAAATTCAAGTTCAGCTCCGGAACACCGTCAGAAAAATTCGAACAGACAAAGGCACTGAATTTGTGAATCAAAATCTTCGTGCATTTTATGAGAAAGTGGGAATTGAGCATCAAACATCTATTGCACGTACACCAGAACAAAACGGAGTTGTTAAAAGACGAAACCGCACGTTAGTGGAACCTGCAAGAACGATGTTAATTAATGCTAAACTTCCGGATTACTTATGGGCTGAAGCCGTGTCAACTGCATGCTACACTCACAATCGCTCAATGATTACCAAACGCCACAACAAAACACCTTATGAGCTTATCCACAACCATAAACCGAATCTCAAACACTTTCACGTATTTGGATCCCTTTGTTATTCGAATAATGATCGTGATGACTTTGGTAAGCTCAAAGCCAAAGCTGACATTGGAGTCTTCATAGGATATTGTGAAAATTCTAAGGGTTTCCGGATCTGGAATCGTCGTACAAAGCATGTTATGGAAACGATTCATGCAAATTTCGATGAACTTACAGAAATGGCTTCTGAGCATAACAGCTTGGAACCCGGTCACAACCGCTTAAACTTCCCTCAAACCCCATCATCAGCTGAACCAAGCCCCCAGCTTACTCGTCAACAAATGGAAAAGCTATTTGCTCCTCTGTTTAGTGATGATATTGATGAACGTGCTCCAGGTGTATCCAATGTTTCCGCTGCTCAACCTGATCATATTCCAATACCTGATACACTTGCTACAACAACTACTGTTGAAGAAGCACCACCAGTTGTCTCTACAACAACAGTTGAACAAACTGCATCCAATGACGTTGAACCAGCTGACGATGTTCTAAACAATGAAGTACCCCCACCTGCAGATTTTGATCCAAATGCGTTCTTCAACCCGTTTGCTAATGACTCTGCTGCACCAGATGTTGCGGAATCATCTACAAGCCATTTGAATCCTCCCAATCTGCATAATGTATATCAACATCAACCTTCCACACATCGTTGGACGAAACACCAACCTCTTGAGAACATTATTGGTAACCCGAATCAACTAGTCATAACAAGACAACGTCTTCACACAGATGGTGAACACTGCATTTATGCACTCACTGTCTGCCAATCCGAACCTAAATACATTAAAGACGCAATGACCAAAGACAATTGGATTGAATCCATGTAGGAAGAACTTAATCAGTTTAAACGTCTTGAAGTATGGGAATTGGTTGAAAGACCAACAGGGGTCTTCTTCATTGGTCTAAAATGGATTTGGAAAAACAAATTGGATGCTGACGGAACCGTAATCAGAAACAAGTCATGTCTGGTGGCTAAGGGTTATAGACAGGAAGAGGGTATTGACTTTGAAGAATCATTTGCTTCGGTTGCTCGTCTTGAGGCTGTTCGGATATTTCTCGCGTTCGCGGCTCATATGAACATAACGGTCTTTCAGATGGATGTCAAAACTGCTTTTCTGAATGGGAAACTGAAAGAAACGGTTTATGTCAGCCAACCAGAAGGATTCGTTGATTCAGAGTTCCCGAACCACGTATACAAACTGAAAAAAGCTCTCTACGGACTCAAACAAGCTCCTCGGGCGTGGTACGATAAGTTATCATCCTTCCTCATTGCCAATAACTTCACCAAAGGTTCGGTCGACCCTACACTTTTCATACAATATCACGGGGCTCACATTTTAATCGTTCAAATCTATGTGGATGACATCATTTTTGGGTCAACACATGTAAAATACTCAAATGCTTTTGCAAAAGTAATGACAAAACATTTTGAAATGTCAATGATGGGTGAACTCACATTCTTTCTTGGATTGCAAGTTTATCAATCACCCCGTGGTATTTTCTTAAGTCAGTCCAAATATGCCCTTGAACTTTTAAACAAATTTGGAATGCAAAACTGTGACACCTATGCCACACCAATGGCACATACCAAGAAACTAGACGCTGATTTACATGGGAAATTGGTGGACCCTACCAAATACCACAATATCATTGGGTCTCTCATGTATCTAACAGCTAGCAGGCCTGATATTGTTTTTGCCGTATATCTTTGCTCCCGTTATCAGTCAAGACCAACTGAAACCCACCTCTCCGAGGCTAAAAGAATCCTCCGATACATCAAGGGAACCATTAACTTGGGGATCTGGTATCCGAAGGATTCTGGTTTTGAACTAATAGCATTTTCAGACGCTGATCACGTAGGATGCTTAGATTCACGGAAAAGTACTTCGGGAGCATTACAATTTCTTGGTGATAAACTGGTGTCATGGCAATCGAAGAAGCAGGATTGTACATCGCTGTCCTCAACCGAAGCAGAATATGTAGCCATGTCGGCGTGTTGTGCTCAAGTCATTTGGATGAGAACACAACTCAAAGACTATGGTTACGTATTTGACAGAATCCCGATGTACTGCGACAATCGGAGTGCTATTGCGATCTCTTGCAACTCTGTTCAACATTCGAAATCTAAGCACATCGATCTTCGATATCATTTCATCAAGGAGCACGTGGAACAGGGTACTGTTGAATTATACTTTGTGGGTACTGAATACCAACTGGCAGATCTCCTCACCAAAGCCTTAGCTCCTGCTAGGTTTAATGAGTTGGTCCACCAGATTGGTATGTGTTAGGAGTTAGAAATTCCCAGTATTAAAGAGTCGGTCACCTCAAATATATGTAATCATTAGAAAGCTCGTAGTCGTAGTAATTCTTAAGTTAAGTAGTATTTAGTTAAGTAACACCGTGGAGGATGGACGGGTCTTTACCCACTGTATGCCTGATCCACAGCCCAAAGTGTGGCGAGTTATGTAAGACTATAAATACTCTCTACCTTCCAAGGTAGAGAGTTGGAGCTCATAATAATATCTTTCACTTTCTCTCACTAAGTTCCCTAAACCTCTAACTTTCTCTCTCTAGAATTCCATCTATATGCTACTTTGTGTTATGGTTTGATGTGTATGTGAAAAGTTATATCTTTCAATTGGTATCAAGAGCCATGGTTAGATCACATCTTGCACATCTTTGGATTTCTAGTGGTTTTTAGGTGGTTTTTGAGTTTGAAAAAGTTTAGTGGTTTTTGCATCATTTGGTTGATCTCTTGTGTTAAAGTTTGAATTTTGTTAGTACTTTCATGTTTAGAATCATCACAAGTGTTTAGGTTTTCATTTGGTAAGCTTGAATCATCTTGGTTGGGTTGTTTTTGGATTGAAAAGTGAAGTTTATATGGTTTTTCATGCTAGCGACTTAGTTCACGGATAACTTTCTTCATAGCGACTTGCTTCACAAAATTGTAGCGAGTTACAGTTTTAAACCTAGCGAGTTAGATCTAGCGAGTTAAAGTACAAGTAGTGGACTCTCCACTACGAGTAGCGACTTGGTGGTAGCGACTTGGTCTGTAGCGAGTTGCTCTTTAGCGACTTGTATTTCTAGCGACTTGGGTAGCGAATTACTGCCAAAATTTTGCTAGCGACTTGAGGGGTAGCGAGTTACTACTTAGCGACTTGCTTTGTGTCTAGCGACTTGGGACTCTAGCGACTTAGTTGGTTAGCGAATTAAGTGTTAGCGACTTAGTGCATTAATTCTTAGCGACTTAGTGCATTAAATTCTAGCGATTTAGTGTATTATCTTCTAGCGACTTGAGTGATTGTTTACGGTTTTCTCTTGATTTAGTAAAATCCCGTGAAAGAATCTATTTCCCGGTTTAATCATAGAGTTATAAAATCCCGTATAATCTGTTAACATGTCTACCAACGTCCCTACTGTCATCTCCACTGTTGCCGAGGATGTACAAGCAGTTGGCTCAGATACTCGTCCACCCATGCTTGACAGAACTGACTACGATTCTTGGGCTCAACGAATTAGATTGTATTGCCTTGGAAAGGAAAATGGTGTCAATATTCTCAAATCCATTGATGAAGGACCATATCGAGTTGAGACGACTAGAGACATACTTGATACTAATGAAGATGGTACTCCTGTTTACGGAATGGACAGACCTAAGATGTATGATGAGCTTGATGATAAGGAGAAAAAGAGATTCGATGCAGATATCAGGGCTTCAAACATTGTTCTTCAAGGTCTTCCTAAAGACATCTACAAGCTGATCAATCATAACACTGATGCAAAGGCAGTTTGGGATAACGTTAAGATGCTTCTCTCAGGTTCAGAGTTAACTATGGAAGACAGAGAATCCCAACTCTATGACGAATTTGAGCACTTCAAGATGAAACCAGATGAGAGTGTCTATGAGTACTATGTGAGATTTCATAAGTTAGTGAATGACATGAGGAACATCAGAATGACTATGCCTAACATTCAGCTGAACTCAAAGTTTGTGAACAACATGAATCCCGAATGGCACAAGTTTGTCACAGCTGTGAAACTCACTAAAGGATTGAAGAATACAAACTATGAGCAACTCTATGCCTTCCTCCTTCAGAATGAGAGACATGCTATGTTTGAAAAATTGATTCTCAATCAGTTCAAAACCAACCAGGGAGAGACAAGCTCGTCTAATGACTCAACAGCTTTCTACTCAAACATCGGAATCACAACCAAAGCATCACAAGTCATACCCTTGGGTAATGGTAATCACAAACTCATCCCTGATCCTATGTTCAAACAAGCTGATGCTGATGCACACGTGGGTAACATCATTAATCAACTTGCTCTTCTCATTAGTCAAAACATGAATTCTCTCCCACAAACCAACAACAACCTCAGAACTGCATCTAACCCACATAATCAAGCCACTGTTAAAGATGGAAGGATCGTGGTGCAACCAGTTCAGGAAAGACAGTATGATCAGGGAAGAGGTGGAGCTGGGAGAGGTTATGTTGGCAACCAGAATCGAGGAAGAAATGGTAACCAAGGTCAAGCTAAGCCAATCAAATGCTATAACTGTGGTGGTGAAGGACACATTGCAAGGAACTGCACATCTCCAAAGCGTCCACAGAATGCTGATTACTTCAGAGATAAGATGTTGCTGGCACAAGCTCAGGACAATGGTGTTGCGTTGGATGAAGAGGAATTGCTGTTTCTTGCTGAGGGGAATGCCAAGACCTATGATGCAGATGTGGATGAGCAGCCTATTCAGGAGATAGGTCACAATCATCAGAATGCCTTTCAAGTCGCTGACTGTGATGCATACGACTCTGATGTAGATGATGGACCTACTGCACACACAATTTTCATGGCTAGCATTTCTCCAATGGTTTCTCCCAAGGTCTCTTCTTCACCACAAGCTGGCACATCCAAGGACAAACTCATCTCAGAGGTATTAAAACTATACGATGATGCTGATGTGCAACAGATGCATGACAAAGTACAATAAACTGAAACTATTGAATCAAACGTTGAAAATATGGGTAATAACAATATTGTCCCATACGATCAATACGTGAAACAAAGTGAAAGTGAAGTTGTACCAAGTGATGCATCTTCTGCAGTCAACAATGACTATGTCTTTGATGAATACAATGCATGTGCTCCTGATGATTCCATAATTTCTGAACTAAATGCCTATAAGGAACGTGTTGCTATTTATGAACAACGTGCAAAATTTGAGTTGACCACTCGTGAGCAGGAAATGGATGTCCAAGTGAGTACAGTAATTAGAAAAAGTAAGTTTAGAGAAGAAGTATTGAAACAAGAATTAAATTCCTTGCAAGAAAAACTTTCTAAAACAGCTAAACAAAAACAAGAACTTCAAGAAAATGTGAAAATGCTTAAGCAAGAATTTAATGCAAAGGAATCAAAACTCTTGAGAGATTTTTCTAATCTGACAACTTTGAAAAACAAACTTGAAAACAAGTTGTACATACAAGGAAACACCATTCAGACTGCTCACATGGTCACCAAACATCGAGTCTTAAGCGATAAGCATAGCATTCCCCTTGTTGAGGAACCAAATCCAGAGGTAATTAAAAAGGCTAGAAATGCTCATAAGGTGCTTTATGATGGTGATGAAATCCTTAAGCCTAGACAGAAACCTAGTTGCGTTGAGTGCACTGAGGAAGATAAGAAATCAAATGAAATCACTAGGGAAAAGATGAATAAGAAACAAAATGATCCCAAATGCAAAGAGAAAAACATAATTATCACTCCTCATGATTACAAGAAGGAAAACTGGATTTCCTTGAACAAGTTTAAGCCTCAGACTTTGTTGACTCCCGAACAAGCCTTCTGGAAAAAGGACTTAGATAAGCAGAAAGCGGAAAATATTGTTGAAACAAACCCTCCCCTTAGGAAAATGCCTAGAGCGACTGTGTACCCTCCTAATACACCAATGCATCTTGTACCTAGAACAATTGCCACTAAAAGCAAGACATTAATTAGTCAATACGTTATATTTCAACTATTTGTTGATTTTGAGAAAACTTGCAAGAAAAGGATCACACTCACAGGTATAACTGAAGGAGAAAGGGGTTTTGAACAAATGAAAGAATGTTATTTAACTGAGGTCATGCCCTTCTTTAAACTTCTAAAAGATCACTTTGAGAGTCTTAAAAAGGGGATAGAAACTGATATTAAGGGAATGGAAAAGGAATTTGATGCAATGGTTGTTGAAGTTAGTGACTATGAGCGTGCACTGAAATATAATGAGATTGAGAGAAAGAACCTGCATACATTAAATGAGAATCTTATTACTGAATGTGTTGCTCAAGATGTCTTTTTCACTGCTTCAAATTGCTCTATTAATGCTTCCAAATTTCATGAACTATCTGTGGCCCTGAAAGTCTCCCATGATCGTGTCATTGAGCTTGAAAAAACCAATTCTAAACTAAATGAGAAAATTGAACTGGATGATCACGACAATTTGGTTAAACATTTTTCTAAACTAGAAGTTGAGTATTTTAATCTACAACTAAAATATCAACATCTCAAAGAAAATGTCAAAACTTCAAATATCAAGACATCTTCAGATGCTCCAGAGTTTGATGCAGTTTTTCAAATTAACAAACGAGATGAACAGATTCAAGCTCAGTGTAACACGATCAGAAAGTTGAAAGCCCAAATCTCTCAATTAAAGGGTCAAACAAACAATATGACAGGCTCCCAAATGCCTCCTTCTTTAGATTCTCAGAATTCTCAAACGTTTCATCTTCAAAACCTAGTAAATGCTTTACAAAAGGAAAACGAAAGTTTTCTAGAAGAAAATGAAAAGGTTAAACGTCACTTCAATGAGTTGTTTGAATCAATTAAAGTCACTCGTAACAAAAACAACGAACAAATAACTTCATTGCAAAAGGAAATTGAGAATCTGAAGAGTCAGGTAAAAGGGAAAATGCCAATGATCAATGGGGAGAATGTTGTATCAAAGGTTCACTCTGGTAATAAATATGCTTTATCTGTAACATATGTCCCCCCTCATCTAAGGAACAACAAACTTGCCATTCAAACATATTTCTCATCCCTTAAGGATTGCTTAGAATGCCTGCGTGAGATTGTTGAAGAGGATAAGCTAGAGAAACCTCATGATAATGCAATTGGACATGCATGCTTATATGCCAAACGATCTCAAGAAATCTTAGAATGCTTGATCACAATATGCCCAAAGTCTTTAGGTGAGAGAGTTAATCCTTTGATTCCATGCTCAATGCCTAATGCCAAGTATGATATGCACTCGATTCCCAAGGTTTTGAATGTGAACCGTAGTGTGCCATTAAAGGGGTCAGATTCTAGATCTGTCAATGCTAAGAAAGAGAACTCAAGCGTGCCTTCTAGGAGTACAAATCTCAGTACCTTTAGTTTTAAGAGTGTGAACCGTAGTACACCTGCATGTAGTTCAGATCCCAGCACATCTAAACAGGTGGTGCAAAGAGTAGTAAAACAAACTAATGTTCCCATTCCCTCTACAGGAGTAATCAGTGACATTAAAGGGAGCAGGTCAAAGTCTCAAGACAATACAAGGAATGATAGGACCTCGCAAGCTAAGAATGTGCACTGGAAAAGAGTAGAAGAACAATCTAGGAACTTTAAGCTTGAATTGAATAAAACGAATCGTGTTGATTCTAGTATTAGCCATAGGCGTACTGTAATTAATTCGAATTCTGATACTATTTGCAAACCTTGTACTGATGACTGCTTGAATTCTGTTTCTAATCATGAATGTGGTGTCAATGTTTTGCCTAATGATGTTAATTGTCCAGTTAATATTGTTAATGCTAAAATTCATGCTAAAAAGGCTAAAAGGCAAAAGCGAAAGAAAGTTAGAAAACAATGGAAACCCACAGGAAGAACATTCAGCAGAATAGGTTTTTATTGGATACCTGTTGGTCATAAGACCAATCAGATAATGCCCACTAGAAAATGGATGCCTACTGGTAGAACTATTCCCTTAAGAAGTGGTCACACTGTAAACAGGGCTAATACAGACACTAGTATTGCATCTATTCACAATGATTCCATTACCTCACTGTCTGATATGAATGCTTCTATTTCTGATGTGGGTATTCCAACTGTTGCTACTAACCATATGGAACCCATTCTTGCATGGGGATCCCAATTATCCAGTTATCCATTCTTGTCTGTGTTCAACTGCAGATCGTTCAAATCGTTCTGTGGTACCTGGACTCAGGCTGTTCCAAGCATATGACTGGAGACCGGTCACAGCTCATGAACTTCGTGAGCAAATTCATCGGGACTGTTAGATTTGGTAATGATCATTTCGGTGCTATTATGGGTTATGGAGATTATGTTGTTGGTGATAGTGTCATCTCCAGAGTGTATTATGTGGAAGGTTTAGGTCATAATCTGTTCTCTGTTGGTCAATTCTGTGATTCTGATCTAGAAGTAGCCTTCAGAAAACATACCTGCTTTGTTAGAGATCTTAATGGTAAGGAACTGTTGAAAGGAACTCGTGGCTCAAACCTTTACACCATCTCTATCGATGACATGATGAGAGCCTCTCCAATCTGCTTGTTATCTAAGGCTTCAAAAACTAAGTCATGGTTATGGCATCGTTGTCTCAATCACTTGAACTTCGGCACCATCAACGATCTTTCCAGAAAGGACTTAGTTGTAGGTTTACCTAGACTAAAGTATGAAAAGGATCATCTCTGTTCAGCATGTCAATTGGGAAAAAGCAAGAAGTATGCCCATAAACCCAAACCTACTAACTCTGTCACAGAAGTTCTTCATATGATTCATATGGATTTATGTGGACCAATGAGGGTGCCGAATATCTTTGGGAAGAAATATGTGTTAGTTGTGGTTGATGATTATTCTAGATTCACCTGGGTCAAGTTCTTAAGGACAAAGGATGAAACACCTGACATCATCATCAAACTCATCAAACAGCTGCAGGTTAGACTAAACAAAACTGTCAGAATTATCAGAACAGACAATGGAACTGAGTTTGTCAACAAACAACTTAGTGAATTCTATGAAAGCGTTGGAATCAGCCATCAAAGAAGTGTTCCACGAACCCCTCAACAGAACGGTGTAGTTGAAAGACGAAATCGTACTCTTGTTGAAGCTGCTAGAACAATGCTGATCTACTCAAAGGTTCCAATGTTTCTCTGGGCTGAAGCAATTGCCACTGCATGCTACACACAAAATCGTTCCCTGATTCACACTATTCATGGAAAAACTCCATATGAACTTGTCCACAACAGAAAACCTAATCTATCTTTCCTTCGTGTGTTTGGTGCATTGTGCTATCCAACTAATGAGGGTCAAGACTTAGGCAAACTTAGGGCCAAAGCTGACATTGGAGTATTTGTAGGATATGCATCAAACAAAAAGGGATACCGAATCTACAACAAAAGAACCCGAAATATCATGGAAACAATTCACGTTACGTTTGATGAGCTGACCGGTCAAATGGCTCCTGGACACTCCTGCTCAGGACCCGCACTTCAAAACAGTCCCATTGGTTCATCCCTTGTTCCAAACTCCTCTCAAGAAACTCCATATGTACCTCCATCTGAAGATGATGTAAAGAAATTGTTTGATCATATGTTTGATGAACTGTATGATTCAATTACTAATGAGGTGCTGATCCCTACAACAGAGGTTGCTCATATTCCAGTGAATGAAGTCAATCCTTCAGTCTCAATATCTTTAAGTCAAGAAGCACCTGCTGCTGATCCTTCAGTCTCATCAACAAATCATCATTCTTCAAATGTACATCATGGAAATGTTTCTGGCATCAATGATGAAGTTAATCCCTTTGCTACTCCTGAAGATGCTCCATTTGAAAACATATTTGCTACTCCTGAATCATCATCAGAACCATCTTCTTCAGGAGACATCGACTCAGCAACCTCAGTTCCTCAACAAATGCCACATGAACACCTCAGAAAATGGACTCACGATCATCCATTAGACAACATCATTGGTAATCCCTCTCGTCCTGTATCAACCCGCAAACAACTTGCAACCGATGCCTTATGGTGTTTCTTCAACTCCGTACTATCTAAGATCGAACCAAAAGATGTTAAAACCGCCATGAATGAAGACAGCTGGTTCAATGCCATGCAAGATGAAATTCATGAGTTTGACCGTCTTGATGTATGGGAGTTAGTACCTGCTCCAGACTGTGCTATGATTATAGCTCTAAAATGGATCTTCAAAGTAAAACTTGATGAGCATGGTGATGTGTTGAAGAACAAGGCTCGATTAGTTGCTAAAGGATATTGTCAAGAGGAGGGTATAGACTTTGAAGAATCTTTTGCTCCAGTTGCTCGAATCGAGGCAATCAGAATCTTTTTGGCTAATGCTGCTAGTAAGAACATGGTAGTTTATCAGATGGATGTAAAGACGGCATTTCTAAACGGAGATCTTAAAGAAGTCGTCTACGTCAGCCAACCTGAAGGATTTGTGAATCAAGAGCATCCTACTCACGTTTATCATTTGAAGAAGGCTCTTTACGGTTTAAAGCAAGCTCCAAGGGCATGGTATGATACACTGTCAAAGTTTCTTCTATCAACCGGATTCATCAAAGGAGCAGTTGATCCTACATTGTTCACCAGGAAGTCAGGCAAACATTTAATTCATGTTCAAATTTATGTTGATGATATTATTTTTGCCTCGACAGATCCAATGGAATGTGATCGTTTTTCAAATGAAATGAGTTCAAAGTTTCAAATGTCAATGATGGGACAAATGTCATTTTTCTTGGGATTACAAATTTCACAAAGTCCCGGAGGCATTTTCATAAATCAATCTAAATATGCAACAGAGATTTTAAAGAAATTTGGATTTGATTCAAGTGACCCTGTTGACACCCCCATGATTGACCAAACCAAACTAGATGAGGACCTCTCAGGGATCATGATTGACCAAACGAAATATCGGAGTATGATTGGATCCCTGATGTATCTCACTGCTAGTAGACCAGACATCTTGTTCGCTGTTTGCATGTGTGCTAGATACCAGGCTAAGCCTACTAAAAAGCACCTTGAAGCAGTTAAACGGGTCTTTCGGTATCTCTAAGGAACCATCAATATGGGACTATGGTACCCGAAGGACACCGGTATGTCACTAACGGCCTATGTAGATGCTGATCATGCAGGTTGTCAAGATACACGTCGAAGTACGTCAGGAGGTGCTCAGTTTTTGGGTGATAAGCTTGTGAGCTGGTCTTCAAAGAAGCAAATGAGTACTTCTATTTCCTCTACAGAGGCTGAATACATAGCCATGTCATCTTGTTGCGCTCAAATCTTATGGATGAGATCTCAATTATCTGACTATGGCTATGAATTCAACAAAATCCCTCTGTACTGTGATAATAAAAGTGCTATTGCTCTCTCATGCAACAACGTTCAACACTCAAGAGCAAAGCATATCGACATTCGACATCATTTCATCAGGGAACAAGTAGAAAAAGGTGTGGTGGAACTATATTTTGTGAGGTCTGAATATCAATTAGCTGACATCTTCACCAAAGCTCTTCCAAGAGAACGTTTTGAGTTTATTCTTCCACGACTTGGTTTGAAAAGCCTTCAACCAGAAACTCTCAAACGTCTTCAGGAGGAAGACGAGGAGTAAAGGTCTATCTTCATCTATCTCTTGTATATATCTATTCGAAAAACAAAATATAAAATTATAAAACTCCAAAAATCAAATAGAAAAATATAAAACCTTCAAAATCCATAAAAATTTGAAAAATTCGAAAAATCTTCAAAAAATATTGTCATTTTGTCATGTTTCTCTCGATTCGATAATATCTACGGTCTTGATGTTGTCATTCAAAGAATGACACGGGACTTTAGATGTTGTTCGAATTTAAAAAAAAAAATATATATATATATATATATATATATATATATATATATATATATATATATATATATATATATATATATATATATATATATATATATATATATATTTGGGAGAAAGAGAAACAATGGTTTATTGTCATTTTCAGGCAATAACCCGGTTTTAAAGAAAGAACAGAGCCATGTTTTACCATGTTTTCAAATTCTATGCTCTGATTCTATAAACCCTTATTTGCTGAAAACCAAATGCTTTGAAAAATAACTCGATTTCTATTTTCGATAATCATCAGGAATTATATGTCAAAATCTCTATCTCTCAATCAACAACCTATGTCATTGATTGAGGGGGAGAATGATTTCAATTAAATTAAAAAGTTATTTGGCATTAAATTGTTTTCAAAAGATGTACATGCATGTTTTATCAATGGAGTTTAAAGTTTTAAAATCCGATCCTTATCAGTTCAAACACTTTCACAATCAAGTCACAATTCTCCTTAAAAGGTTTCAAAATCAATTTAAATCTATACGAGATCACAAATCTCAAATGTTTTTGATAATTGTGATCGGGGGAGAATGTGTGATTTAAATTGGATTTAAACTGATAATTCGGTAAATGGTTTCATAAGAGTGTACATGCTGTCCTTCCCACATGTGACAAACGATTTCAAATTTTCCATGCACATGTTGAGGGGGAGCATCTATCTTAAACCTTTGATTTGAAACGTGATCATTCATCCCAATGTGCAGGTTCCCTCTAGTATGTGCAAAACTCTTTTCAAATCTCGAGGCACATATTGAGGGGGAGCAAATTTATGGAAACCTCATCCTTCCCGGAAATGCTATATCTACTTGATTTGATGTAGGAAGCGATGTTGATATCTTTTAGAAAATGGTAATCAAAGAAGTTAATTATTTCTCTTGCCTCCGTGTGCAAAACATTTTCAAATACTTGATGCACATGTTGAGGGGGAGTTCTCGTTCTAAAAATATCAAAAACAATTCAGGTATAAAATGCTTTGATAATATCACAAGTATCTGAATTGATTTTAAAATGGTTTTCAATTGGATCCAATGGCAGGCGAACAATTCCAAATTGACCGACTAACTTTACTTCATGTACGGTGATATAAGGATGATAAGGTTAGGTATGTGTTCCCATGATCCGCCAGAACCGGAGGGATCTACCCAGGGACAATCCACTAGTTAGTGTAGAAGTCCTTAGGTATGATGATAAAAGGAGAAAAATGAGATATGGGAAGAGTGCGGACTAAGACTGAGCTAGTACTGGAATAAACCCAACAAGGTTCTAGCTATGAAGTCTCGGTAAGCACTGAAGGGGTTGAAGAATTAAAAAGAATTGAATGAGAAAAGGGTGAAAAAAATAGCCCTCCATTTATTCAACCTTAGGGCAGAAACCGGGTTCAATTCATATGCTACTGATGGTAACATCGGTATTGAAGACAAGACGTCATGGACCCAGTGACGCACTGCACTTCAACTTTCCAAACCACTCAAGTTCCTCTTAAAAGGACTTGTTTCATTCTCACGGGGAACCGACATTATCTATCGACTTTCTCTTAGAGATGGTTGATATTGAAGAAGGAGACCCTCTCCCTAGTCTCCGTCATAGGATCCAAATATGCACAAATTGAGTCTAGAGCCACGAGATCATCAATAAATCTCATTAGGACACTTTCAATGAAGACTCTCTGTTTCACACAATGTGGAAAGAGAGATTATATCTTGAGTCCTACGCATTATCCTTGTGGTATTGCCAGAACATCTGAGTGATGTGTTTACATATTCACAATGAAGATGGAAAGCCTTCTGGAGCCAACATCAAACAAGCTCCTGGTAGGTGGCATGTGAGATCTATTATATAGATCAACCATGTGACAACTGAACAGAAACAATGGGGCGATTCAATCTCTTGAATCAATCCTGGTTCAGGATATGGATTGACGGATACCTTTGAAAAACCGGTCTTTGTGCTTAAAAACTCTTTTCGTTAGCACATCGACCGTGTACTCTTTTTTCAAACCAAAAGGTGTTTTTATGATTGATAATTGATTTTCAATAAAACCTTCGTTGTATTGCAAAAACTATTTCTATTGAGCAATACACGATTGTTTTTCAAATCTTTTTTCATCAATCAGTGGACTTAAAATTCGCTGGTTCACTCACTCCGTGTTGTCTTCTTTGAGACGTTCCGGTTTGAGAACAGCTAGAACAGCTGCGAAACCCTGTCAAGGAAATTCTTCTGAATTATACCCGATCACAGGCAGTACATGTACTGATCAACGGGGAACCGTGGGTCGTGTACCTCAATTCAACGAAAGTGATCAAAGACACTTTCGTGCGATTTATTGCTAACTGTTGTATGCAGGTACGCCCGACGTTTGCAGCTGATCAGAATGGAGCGGTCAATCCATAGCCGCATGCTCACTTAACACATTCAACTCAAAGAAATCATGATTAGTGCATCAATGACTCTGATATTTTCACACCAAGCTTCTGCTACGCTGCTGCCAATATCATGATTCAACAAAAGCTTCCGCTACTCTGATGTGAAGATTTCATGATCCAGAATGTGAGCATGTCGGTCCTAAAGTCACAACATCACATAATACCAACACCACAAAGGATGTGTCTGAGATTGTTGATAGCTGATGATCTCAAATGATGGCTCAAAATTATTATCACGTGGATCAGTAAAAGACCTCCACTTGAAGTAACCAAACATGCAATGTGAAGAATCAATGACTACGAGCTTAGGAGCAAAGGACTACATCAAGAATGCAAGATCAATTGTTAATGTATTATCTGGTTGTATTCAATGTATTTTTGGTACATGATTGAGGTGACCTCCCTTAGGGGGAGATTGTTAGGAATTAGAAATTCCCAGTATTAAAGAGTCGGTCACCTCAAATATATGTAATCATTAGAAAGCTCGTAGTCGTAGTAATTCTTAAGTTAAGTAGTATTTAGTTAAGTAACACCGTGGAGGACGGACGGGTCTTTACCCACTGTATGCCTGATCCACAGCCCAAAGTGTGGCGAGTTATGTAAGACTATAAATACTCTCTACCTTCCAAGGTAGAGAGTTGGAGCTCATAATAATATCTTTCACTTTCTCTCACTAAGTTCCCTAAACCTCTAACTTTCTCTCTCTAGAATTCCATCTATATGCTACTTTGTGTTATGGTTTGATGTGTATGTGAAAAGTTATATCTTTCAGTATGCGGTGTTTGACTCCAGAGGAACTGGATGAATTTTTAAAACATTCTTAAAACCAGTCAAACACCAAAACCTCTTTTGTAAATATTTTTCAAAAAACAAAATACAAAATTATAAAATTTGATAAAACAACAAAAATATTCTTCTATCTATATTTCTTTTAACATGGCAAGTACAAATCTTCCGTCAACACTCTAATCTTTCAAAATTCAGTATTTTCTCGGTCAAGTGTTGAGGGGGAGAAAGCAATTATTTTTCGGTTTCATAAAACTTTATACTTGCATGTTACCTTATCTCAATTGTTACTTTGTTTAATGGGGGTCACATTTCTGGTTTACTGACACTCCCCGGACTCAAATTTATAAAACTTATTTATTTCGTAAGTCGAGAGGGAGTGTCGTCAGGTTTCTTTCCAAATATCTTTCGTTTGGTAACCAAAATGGAAGTTATGGGCGTTGGATGTAAATGGTTAAGGTGAAGGGACTAAATGTGTCAAAATCTCAAAGTATTTCTTAACAAAATACTTCACCTAACTCTTCACAAACATTAACTTCACTCATTTACTATACAACTACCCAAAACCTACGGCTAAGAATCCATTTTCAAATCCGAGCTTTTGATCATCAATGTGTAAGTGTAAAAACGTTCTTTGTAATTATCTAAGCATAGGTTTTGAATCGTTTTGGAAACTAACAGCTAGATTTGAATCTAGGAGTGATTTTGTGTTCTACGCATAAGCGTATGAACACATAATCAAGTTTGAGTGTTTTTGGTTAAAATAGTAGTGTCAAAATGTTTATCTAATCACATTGATACCATTTCTATCATCAATACTCACCCAAAAACTCAAATTGATTGATTTTGAAAGTTAGGGTTTTATGCGTAAATTGGGTATTTTCAAGAGTGAGTGTTTTAGGTAAATTAGATGGTTAAGAGTTGTTGTCTATATATTGAATTGATCATATCCACACTCACAACTTACCCAGAAACATTAACAGTGAAAGAATTAAAAGTTAGGGTTTAAGTTTATACGTTTTGGGTATTTTTGATTCATAGCATCTTTGATTTTAAAACTTATACAGAACATCTCATTAGGTCTCTAAGATATCCCAGAAACATTTTGGTGCAAATCATGTGGTTAGAATTCTTATTCGTAGGAATTGAACTCTAGGGTTTAATGTTTACGCGTAAATGATATTCTACGCATAACTGCTTAACTGAGTATTCATGTTTAAAACTGAAAAAGATTGAATATATGTGTTAATATTGGTGATTTGATGAATTTATTTCAGGTTATTACGCGTGAAATTCAGAATCAAGGTTACTAAAACTTCTACGCATAAGGATCACCTTACACGTAGCAAGTTATGCGTAAGAGTAATCTTACGCATAACCTTTACGCGTAAGGTTCTACAATGGGGACTACGCGTATCTTGTGAAGGATATGCGTAAACAGTAAGCTTTATGCATGAGGTTCACTCTTACGAGTAAGCCTTACGCGTAAGGTTCCATATACGCTTACGCGTAAGCTTTACGCCTAAGGCCCTCTTTTCCTACGCGTAATATTTCTTACGCGTAAGTCAAGATCCTACGCATAAGTTTATGCTTACGCGTATAACCACTCCTGTTTACGCATAAGCTTGCAAAACCTACGCCTAAGCCTAGTTTTAACCAAAATTATGAATTGCTACGCGTGCAAACTTGTAAATAAATAAATCATAACGCCACGAAACCAAAAATGTCACTAATAAGCTTAAATGTTTAATAAGTTATGAAAAATAAGTGAAAACTTGGACTTTAAAACTCAAAGTTAATCAACTCACGAAACTTATCACGACGTCTTTGGACTATTGGACTAACAAGTGACATTGGACTCGTAACAATCATCGACATATCACATTCAATAAATAGACAATAAAATCAACTATTGACTAACGTAATGTCTTTCGATATGTTGGTTCTTTTGGCTAAATATCTTTCAGATCACGACATGGACGCTCAAATGCAAAATGTGGAAGCACCAAATTTTCTCACTGTTGAAGATATCTTCCCTCATGGTTACCCAATGAAGATCGGAAAGAACAACCTCAGAGTTGATTTTGAGAACTTCTCTTGTTCAGAGTCTTCATGTCAGATTGCAGTGGATATTCTGAAGACTCACCCCTATCAGAACATGCTCACTAACTCTGCTACTGTACCAGAGATCTACATTCACCAATTCTGGCATACAATGCAAAAGGTCAAAGGTCAAAATGATGTGACGGTGACGCTTAACAACAAACAAGTCATCATCACACCAGCAGATTTGAGGGCCATTCTTCTCATTCCTGTCATCGAACCTACTGAATACAATGCCACTCCAACTAAAGAGGTCGTTGTCCAGTTCATGGTCGACATCGGCTATGATGAAGCTACCGGGGTGATCACAAAGCACTCATATGTGGATCTCAAGAACATTCCCCAGCCATGGAGAACCCTCTACATTATGATTGCAAAATCCAATTCTGGACGTGATAGTGGTCATGAGCATCCCAAGCTCATAGAACTACAAATATTTTGGGCTTTGGTCAACAAGAAAGACATAGAAGTTGAAGCTCTGATATGGGATGATATGATGACTTTCCTTAAAAAGCTTGGCACCAAAATACCGTATATCAGATATACCAAACTGTTGATCCAAAGAGCTCTAGGGTATAATCCTGATATTCCCTTGAGACTCGATGACCCCAAACAACACTCCGTGTTGTATGAGCCCACACTCACTATCAGATTTAAGGACTCTACAACGAAGAAACAAGGTGCAGTGCTGCCAGATCATCTTATTACTGATGATATCAAACAACTGTATTCGTACAAACGATATCTGGTAGCAGTTGAAGAAGGCAAAGTAGGTTTCCTTGATGAAAAGTCCGCTGGTACACCTACTAGGAAAACCAGGAGAGGCAGCACAGGAAGTATCACAAGCACTGAAAGCACACGAAAGTATCCTAAGAGGAAACATATTCTCAAAAGGAAAATTCTTTCAAAAGATGCTATTCCTATTCCCAAGCCTGAACCGCAACAAAAGCTAATGGATGAAAGTTCTGAGGATACTGAATCAGAAGAAGAGGTCCTCTACTCTGAAACTCCAATCGATGACACTCAAACAGTAGCAAAACCTCCCAGTCTAAAAGCTGATAAAGGTAAAGGGAAAACTCCAGTGCTTGAGCATGAAGAGGAAAGCTCGGAAGAAGAGCCACTGGATGAAGACAGAGATTACAGGAAAAAGGTTAAGAATCTAAGACTCCTTCACGTTTCCAAAGAATTCAACAGCAACAAACTCGTGGCCCCGGAGGGTTAAGTGGTGGTGCACTATCTACACCAGTTCCTGATGCGGTTAATCAACCCGATAAGGGAACTGGTACCACCACCCACGAACAACAACAAAGGAAACTGGAGGACTCTATCACTTATGAGTTTTAGGAACCAGAAAGGGAGAAGTCTGAGAAAATTTGATGTTGAGGTTGCAGCTAAAGAAAAGCATATAAAGAAGCTCAAGCTCAAGCAGATGAAGAAGCCAGGATCAAGGCTGAAGAATTGGCTAAGACTGGACAAGATGACGAAGTTGATTATGATGATTTTCTTCTAGACAGCCCAGCTCGCTCCAAGGAAGAAACTTATGAGCCACCAAAAGACCCTGAGTCTCCTCATGTCTCATCATCATCAGGCTCGTCTTCTCACTCTTCACCTCCACCATCCAAAGGTACAACCAGATCCACATCCAAGTCTGTAAAGAAACCAACTGACTCTTGGATATCCCGAGCTAATACAAAAATTGTCAAAGCTATCAAGCAAGTCAAGAAGAAAGACGTGATCAACAAAAAGCTGAATCAACTAGCTGACAGAATCAACTTTCTTCAAAACGGGATAAACGAGATGTTAAAAGAAAGGGAGCAAATCCAGAAGCTTCTCAAAGGAGATTTCCAAAGGGAAATGGAGAAGACGGCTAGAAAATATACTCACAAGTTTCTTCTCGACAATGTCCCTGGCGTGACAAGAGAGATGTTCAATAGACAACTCTATCTGAATCTCATGCAATTGGCCAAGCAAACTATAAAATCAACACCTCTAACCGTAACAATCAACCCAACTGATCCTATAGTGTTCTCCGATGCTGAATTGGTTTCCAGGCTGGTAACACAAATGTCAAAATGATCTGCAACATTTACCTCTGACGAAGGTAAACTGTTTGAAGCATTGCTGGAATACCAACTCAAAACAGCATGCAGAGTAGAAGCTGAAAGGCCTAAGCGTCCAAGAGACGATGATGATAAGGATAAGGAGCCTAAACGTCCAAAGAAGTCTGGTGAACCCTCCTCTATGCCACCACCACCCCAAAGAACTCCAACACAAAGACGATCTCCTCCACGCTCTACTGCTGATAAACCTTAGGACTTTGAGTTACCACCATCCACAGAGAAAACCGGTGATCATTTCGAATACACTGGTGGTGACGATGAAGAGTTCCATGAGCCCCAACAACAACCCACCTCTCCCGACACAACAAAGAAACCAGCATCCTCGTCAAAGCCAAAGAAGAAGAAGAAGACGACTAAGTCTGATGTTGTCTCTTGGTTAGATGACGATACAACCGCTGAATACGACTGGTTTTCTCAACTTTGTGATGCTACTCCCCCAATACCAGAAGGTCAAGAAATGGTAGATGGCCGTACTATGGAGCATGTCAAACTGTTACAAGAAAAATTCAAAGTGAAGAAGATGACAAAGGCTGAGCTCAAGAAAATCAAGAATGATGCCTTCCAATTGCTCAAAGATAGCTCCGAAAGTGCAATTGAAGTGGAATACCACCTCGACAACATTGCACGAGCCATGTCGAACAACATCGATTGGCTCAATCCGGAAGCTAACATCGACTTCACCCGCAAAGACAAAGTTCCATACTACACAGATTGGACCAGACCTCTACCCACAATTGGCCGTCCGGATCAACCACAGGTTCCATTCCGCTACTTCTTCAACAAAGACCTGGAATTTCTTCTACACGGTATCAATGTATCTAAGAAATACACTACATCACTTACACTTCCGTTCCCGGCAGCAATATACTCAAACAGCATTGCAATCGAGGAAAATGCCACCCACATGTTCTCTAACACCGTGGAAAAGTATGATCTTGATGCCGAGTATGGGATTCATCACTGGCCTGAACGCCAAAGAATCTACTACAAGAGCTGCCAGGTACTCACATCAAAGCATGAAGTATCAAGTGATAAAGGGATCATTGCTATCAAGCATGTCACTCTCTCGTCTAAATGGGACTACACATTTCTCAAGAAAATAGTGGTCAAAAGACAAGACGAAGAGGACGATGAATTCTGTGAAGAGGACTTTCAGAGATTGTCTCTCAACGACATTGAAAATATGTATCTTGCCAAGGTACAGGGACGAATGAGACATTTCTCTACAGAAATACAACATGAATACATCAAGTCCTTGCTCATCTTCATCAGAAGCATAGTGATCCAGGAACGTGTAGAAGACATACAACTTGCTGTGGAATCGTATCAGACGCGTGTTAACCTTACTAAACCACAGCTCGACCTTCCCGACATTAACCATCTTCCTCAATACACCCTCATCAGCAAACCATTTGGAGTAGTCTACCGTAGTGAACTACACCGAAAATTGCTTAATGGCGTGTCAAGATCTTCATAAGTTTGGGGATCATACACTGAAGAAAGTCAGGATGGGTTAGCTTACTGGTTAAAGGCGATGCAACAAGGCATTGGGTCACCAAAGAGATGGAATTCAAGGGAGAGAAGAGATGTAAAGAAGATCATCACGCGGATTGATGAAAGGTTGTTTAGAAGGGATCAGTTCAGAACTTTGGAGAGTTTCGTAGGAGGTCGTCCCAGCATATCTCTCACAAGCTACCAATGTCCAGAACGCATTCTTGGAGTTATTGCTGGACTGCCGGATTCTCCTGGTAACCCTTGATTTGTTTCTCTCATATTTTTGGATGTGTGATTTTTAATGACGATGGCTTGTGCACACATAACAGTGTACAACCCGTTCTTGTAATGAAAGGACCCTGTGGTACGCTTCAGTGCCATAAACCTTATAAAAGGAGCGAAAGCTTCTTACTTTTGAGTAAAACTATCAAAACTTTCATTTTCAAAGTTTTGCTCAAAGAACAAGTACTTCCCCTTATGATTTTCAAAACCTCAAAAGTTAATATCACTTGTTAAGGGGGAGTATTTTCTTAAAACTTTGTTCACAAATTGTTCTACACGGTAATCTTCCCGCAAAACTCGAAATGGACATATTTGATATCAAACTTTCGTCAAAAATAACATTTATATGCCATTTTTGAGGGGGAGAAAAATTATGTGATAAGAAATATGTTGTGAATTGCTATTGAATCTTCATGTGATAAGACTTCAACCCATGAATTGACGAAATCTGAACAGTTATACATCGAAAAGATTTGTCTTCCAAGACTTGTCCGAGTAGATCGTACCTCTCGAGAAACTCCTGATAAACATGAACTTTGACGGGTTTGACAACCTTTCGGGGTTGTCCACATCTTCAAGGTAGTTATTAGAGCTAATTGTCACCTAAAAGCTGACAATGTATCTCCTTAACTATGCAACGTAACCGTGTCTCGCGGGGAATTGTCTATCTTGAGTTGATCAATTCAAAAGTGCGCGCTCTTCTCTCACCGTGCAGATTTCTGTCAAAACACTTAAGCACGTGTGGAGGGGGAGTATTTCTGTAAAATATAAAACTCTCAAAGTATTACAAAATGTTTCTCACTTTTAAATACTTTGAGAGATTTTTCATGCAAATTGGTTTTGTGGCAATGGAGTTATAAGGTGATTAAGGTTAGAAATAATCGTCCTATGATCCGCCAGAGCCGGAGGGATCTACCCAAGGACACCACCAATAGTTAGAATTAGAAGTCCTTAGGTATGATTATAAAAAGGAGAAATTGAGAATCGGAGAAAGAAGGAGTTAAAGAATTAAAAAGAAAAGTAATGAAAAGGGTGAAAAGAAATAGCCCTCTAGATTATTCAACTTAGGGCAGACACCGGGTTCAATTCATATGCTACTGGTTGTCACTTGATGACACATGTATTGAAGATCAAAGTCGTCATGGACCCAGTGACGCATGCACTAAACCTTCTTAGCCACTCAAGTTTCTCTCAACAGAAGCTTGTTTCATTCTCACAGGGAACCCTACGTAAACTATCGGTTTTCTCTTAGAGATTGCTGGTATTGAAGAAGGAGACCCTCTCCCTAGTCTGCGCTCAGGAAAATCAAAGTGCACTATTGAGTCTAGAGCCACGAGATTCATCAAAAGATCTCTTAGGTACACTTGACAATTCATCGCTTGTCGTTCAACAATAAGAACACAAGTGATATATTATCGTGTCCTTCACAGATCTTAGCAATCTATCGAGAACATTTATGAGGGGTTCACAACTGTAATCCTCAGTGATTGAATGGAAACTCCTGGCAGGGTCAACATCAAACAGCCCTGACAGCAGGTCACTTCGGTAACTCCCCGTAGATTACGCTTAGTGTGTCTCAAACGGTCTACAATCGTGAGGTGATGCTTCGGTGTACCTCAGCGGCTCATCTGAATTGTAGATGTATTTCGGTACATCGCGTTATCTCACTTGTGGGACTCCAGTTCAGGAACAGCCTTTGTGAGAATTAGAGTTGTGTTTTCACACTATGCTGTTAACACTCTCGAAGTTCAAACTTGTAAGCGCTGGATTATTTCTAACCCATGTTTTATGTTTTCTTCTTATGGATGCTTGCGGGTGGAAAAGATCGTGCAGATTCTCCACATGCTCTTACCTACAACATCACTAATGAAAGTTCTCTCAAAAGGCAACACAAAGTCAAAATGATTCTTCGCAACATCAAAGAATCTACAAAGTTTAAAGACTAAGAGAACTACATCAACACTGAAATCCAACGTTAAAGAGCATGTGAGCATGTTGGAGAAAGACGTGGAGACACTAGAGCAACAAAGCGGACCTGATGCAGACAACAACAACATACTATCACTGCCATCACAAAGAACAAATATAAAAGAACAAAGATAATGATGACGTCAAAGCATAATACTTCAAAGGAAACAATTTCTCTACATTGGGGAGATTGTTTGAATCAAGGCACTTCTTCTCACAAGAAAGAAGAATGTCAGAAGACGTCAAAGCTACTATTACATCAGCACCTACAAAGCTTATATCATCAATCACTAACACTTAGGGGGAGATTGTTGGAATCACTCCTAAACTAGAATTCAAGTGTTAGTAATTAATATGTAATAGTTAGCTTAATTATGGCTTTTATGTTAGTTATCATGCCAAGGCTTATGTAGAAAGCCCATGAGCCTTGGCCCAAGCCCATAAGAAGGGAAGGATGCTAGTAGTGTTGCCATAGCTCCTTGCCCTATAAATAATCCTTGTAAACCCTCACTTGAGGGTTGGTTGTTCAATTTACACATTACACTTTACGCATAACCTTTCATACATTCATACGTGTGTGTGTGTGTGTTTGTTCATCCGATCTCTTCTTCTCTATTTCTTCTATTGATGCTTGTGTTATAAATATGGGAAACTAACACCTCTGCACGTGCCGAAATCATTAAAATCAATTTGCACCATTTATACATCAAATTAACTTTCGAAACTCAAGATGTTGCATCTATATGAATAGAAATGCCTCTAATGCAAGTCGTTGCATCTCAAATGCGTGGTTTTTGTCACTTCTCACCACTTCTTATTTTAACTTACTTCTCACTGGATCCCTACTTTATATATATATATATATATATATATATATATATATATATATATATATATATATATATATATATATATATATATATATATATATATATATATATATATATATATAT
>BPTQ01000001.1:199703082-199871386 GCA_019973895.1 Chrysanthemum seticuspe | reverse complement strand
TTAAAACTCAAAGTTAATCAACTCACGAAACTTATCACGACGTCTTTGGACTATTGGACTAACAAGTGACATTGGACTCGTAACAATCATCGACATATCACATTCAATAAATAGACAATAAAATCAACTATTGACTAACGTAATGTCTTTCGATATGTTGGTTCTTTTGGCTAAATATCTTTCAGATCACGACATGGACGCTCAAATGCAAAATGTGGAAGCACCAAATTTTCTCACTGTTGAAGATATCTTCCCTCATGGTTACCCAATGAAGATCGGAAAGAACAACCTCAGAGTTGATTTTGAGAACTTCTCTTGTTCAGAGTCTTCATGTCAGATTGCAGTGGATATTCTGAAGACTCACCCCTATCAGAACATGCTCACTAACTCTGCTACTGTACCAGAGATCTACATTCACCAATTCTGGCATACAATGCAAAAGGTCAAAGGTCAAAATGATGTGACGGTGACGCTTAACAACAAACAAGTCATCATCACACCAGCAGATTTGAGGGCCATTCTTCTCATTCCTGTCATCGAACCTACTGAATACAATGCCACTCCAACTAAAGAGGTCGTTGTCCAGTTCATGGTCGACATCGGCTATGATGAAGCTACCGGGGTGATCACAAAGCACTCATATGTGGATCTCAAGAACATTCCCCAGCCATGGAGAACCCTCTACATTATGATTGCAAAATCCAATTCTGGACGTGATAGTGGTCATGAGCATCCCAAGCTCATAGAACTACAAATATTTTGGGCTTTGGTCAACAAGAAAGACATAGAAGTTGAAGCTCTGATATGGGATGATATGATGACTTTCCTTAAAAAGCTTGGCACCAAAATACCGTATATCAGATATACCAAACTGTTGATCCAAAGAGCTCTAGGGTATAATCCTGATATTCCCTTGAGACTCGATGACCCCAAACAACACTCCGTGTTGTATGAGCCCACACTCACTATCAGATTTAAGGACTCTACAACGAAGAAACAAGGTGCAGTGCTGCCAGATCATCTTATTACTGATGATATCAAACAACTGTATTCGTACAAACGATATCTGGTAGCAGTTGAAGAAGGCAAAGTAGGTTTCCTTGATGAAAAGTCCGCTGGTACACCTACTAGGAAAACCAGGAGAGGCAGCACAGGAAGTATCACAAGCACTGAAAGCACACGAAAGTATCCTAAGAGGAAACATATTCTCAAAAGGAAAATTCTTTCAAAAGATGCTATTCCTATTCCCAAGCCTGAACCGCAACAAAAGCTAATGGATGAAAGTTCTGAGGATACTGAATCAGAAGAAGAGGTCCTCTACTCTGAAACTCCAATCGATGACACTCAAACAGTAGCAAAACCTCCCAGTCTAAAAGCTGATAAAGGTAAAGGGAAAACTCCAGTGCTTGAGCATGAAGAGGAAAGCTCGGAAGAAGAGCCACTGGATGAAGACAGAGATTACAGGAAAAAGGTTAAGAATCTAAGACTCCTTCACGTTTCCAAAGAATTCAACAGCAACAAACTCGTGGCCCCGGAGGGTTAAGTGGTGGTGCACTATCTACACCAGTTCCTGATGCGGTTAATCAACCCGATAAGGGAACTGGTACCACCACCCACGAACAACAACAAAGGAAACTGGAGGACTCTATCACTTATGAGTTTTAGGAACCAGAAAGGGAGAAGTCTGAGAAAATTTCTGATGAAGATGTTGAGGTTGCAGCTAAAGAAAAAGCATATAAAGAAGCTCAAGCTCAAGCAGATGAAGAAGCCAGGATCAAGGCTGAAGAATTGGCTAAGACTGGACAAGATGACGAAGTTGATTATGATGATTTTCTTCTAGACAGCCCAGCTCGCTCCAAGGAAGAAACTTATGAGCCACCAAAAGACCCTGAGTCTCCTCATGTCTCATCATCATCAGGCTCGTCTTCTCACTCTTCACCTCCACCATCCAAAGGTACAACCAGATCCACATCCAAGTCTGTAAAGAAACCAACTGACTCTTGGATATCCCGAGCTAATACAAAAATTGTCAAAGCTATCAAGCAAGTCAAGAAGAAAGACGTGATCAACAAAAAGCTGAATCAACTAGCTGACAGAATCAACTTTCTTCAAAACGGGATAAACGAGATGTTAAAAGAAAGGGAGCAAATCCAGAAGCTTCTCAAAGGAGATTTCCAAAGGGAAATGGAGAAGACGGCTAGAAAATATACTCACAAGTTTCTTCTCGACAATGTCCCTGGCGTGACAAGAGAGATGTTCAATAGACAACTCTATCTGAATCTCATGCAATTGGCCAAGCAAACTATAAAATCAACACCTCTAACCGTAACAATCAACCCAACTGATCCTATAGTGTTCTCCGATGCTGAATTGGTTTCCAGGCTGGTAACACAAATGTCAAAATGATCTGCAACATTTACCTCTGACGAAGGTAAACTGTTTGAAGCATTGCTGGAATACCAACTCAAAACAGCATGCAGAGTAGAAGCTGAAAGGCCTAAGCGTCCAAGAGACGATGATGATAAGGATAAGGAGCCTAAACGTCCAAAGAAGTCTGGTGAACCCTCCTCTATGCCACCACCACCCCAAAGAACTCCAACACAAAGACGATCTCCTCCACGCTCTACTGCTGATAAACCTTAGGACTTTGAGTTACCACCATCCACAGAGAAAACCGGTGATCATTTCGAATACACTGGTGGTGACGATGAAGAGTTCCATGAGCCCCAACAACAACCCACCTCTCCCGACACAACAAAGAAACCAGCATCCTCGTCAAAGCCAAAGAAGAAGAAGAAGACGACTAAGTCTGATGTTGTCTCTTGGTTAGATGACGATACAACCGCTGAATACGACTGGTTTTCTCAACTTTGTGATGCTACTCCCCCAATACCAGAAGGTCAAGAAATGGTAGATGGCCGTACTATGGAGCATGTCAAACTGTTACAAGAAAAATTCAAAGTGAAGAAGATGACAAAGGCTGAGCTCAAGAAAATCAAGAATGATGCCTTCCAATTGCTCAAAGATAGCTCCGAAAGTGCAATTGAAGTGGAATACCACCTCGACAACATTGCACGAGCCATGTCGAACAACATCGATTGGCTCAATCCGGAAGCTAACATCGACTTCACCCGCAAAGACAAAGTTCCATACTACACAGATTGGACCAGACCTCTACCCACAATTGGCCGTCCGGATCAACCACAGGTTCCATTCCGCTACTTCTTCAACAAAGACCTGGAATTTCTTCTACACGGTATCAATGTATCTAAGAAATACACTACATCACTTACACTTCCGTTCCCGGCAGCAATATACTCAAACAGCATTGCAATCGAGGAAAATGCCACCCACATGTTCTCTAACACCGTGGAAAAGTATGATCTTGATGCCGAGTATGGGATTCATCACTGGCCTGAACGCCAAAGAATCTACTACAAGAGCTGCCAGGTACTCACATCAAAGCATGAAGTATCAAGTGATAAAGGGATCATTGCTATCAAGCATGTCACTCTCTCGTCTAAATGGGACTACACATTTCTCAAGAAAATAGTGGTCAAAAGACAAGACGAAGAGGACGATGAATTCTGTGAAGAGGACTTTCAGAGATTGTCTCTCAACGACATTGAAAATATGTATCTTGCCAAGGTACAGGGACGAATGAGACATTTCTCTACAGAAATACAACATGAATACATCAAGTCCTTGCTCATCTTCATCAGAAGCATAGTGATCCAGGAACGTGTAGAAGACATACAACTTGCTGTGGAATCGTATCAGACGCGTGTTAACCTTACTAAACCACAGCTCGACCTTCCCGACATTAACCATCTTCCTCAATACACCCTCATCAGCAAACCATTTGGAGTAGTCTACCGTAGTGAACTACACCGAAAATTGCTTAATGGCGTGTCAAGATCTTCATAAGTTTGGGGATCATACACTGAAGAAAGTCAGGATGGGTTAGCTTACTGGTTAAAGGCGATGCAACAAGGCATTGGGTCACCAAAGAGATGGAATTCAAGGGAGAGAAGAGATGTAAAGAAGATCATCACGCGGATTGATGAAAGGTTGTTTAGAAGGGATCAGTTCAGAACTTTGGAGAGTTTCGTAGGAGGTCGTCCCAGCATATCTCTCACAAGCTACCAATGTCCAGAACGCATTCTTGGAGTTATTGCTGGACTGCCGGATTCTCCTGGTAACCCTTGATTTGTTTCTCTCATATTTTTGGATGTGTGATTTTTAATGACGATGGCTTGTGCACACATAACAGTGTACAACCCGTTCTTGTAATGAAAGGACCCTGTGGTACGCTTCAGTGCCATAAACCTTATAAAAGGAGCGAAAGCTTCTTACTTTTGAGTAAAACTATCAAAACTTTCATTTTCAAAGTTTTGCTCAAAAGAACAAGTACTTCCCCTTATGATTTTCAAAACCTCAAAAGTTAATATCACTTGTTAAGGGGGAGTATTTTCTTAAAACTTTGTTCACAAATTGTTCTACACGGTAATCTTCCCGCAAAACTCGAAATGGACATATTTGATATCAAACTTTCGTCAAAAATAACATTTATATGCCATTTTTGAGGGGGAGAAAAATTATGTGATAAGAAATATGTTGTGAATTGCTATTGAATCTTCATGTGATAAGACTTCAACCCATGAATTGACGAAATCTGAACAGTTATACATCGAAAAGATTTGTCTTCCAAGACTTGTCCGAGTAGATCGTACCTCTCGAGAAACTCCTGATAAACATGAACTTTGACGGGTTTGACAACCTTTCGGGGTTGTCCACATCTTCAAGGTAGTTATTAGAGCTAATTGTCACCTAAAAGCTGACAATGTATCTCCTTAACTATGCAACGTAACCGTGTCTCGCGGGGAATTGTCTATCTTGAGTTGATCAATTCAAAAGTGCGCGCTCTTCTCTCACCGTGCAGATTTCTGTCAAAACACTTAAGCACGTGTGGAGGGGGAGTATTTCTGTAAAATATAAAACTCTCAAAGTATTACAAAATGTTTCTCACTTTTAAATACTTTGAGAGATTTTTCATGCAAATTGGTTTTGTGGCAATGGAGTTATAAGGTGATTAAGGTTAGAAATAATCGTCCTATGATCCGCCAGAGCCGGAGGGATCTACCCAAGGACACCACCAATAGTTAGAATTAGAAGTCCTTAGGTATGATTATAAAAAGGAGAAATTGAGAATCGGAGAAAGAAGGAGTTAAAGAATTAAAAAGAAAAGTAATGAAAAGGGTGAAAAGAAATAGCCCTCTAGATTATTCAACTTAGGGCAGACACCGGGTTCAATTCATATGCTACTGGTTGTCACTTGATGACACATGTATTGAAGATCAAAGTCGTCATGGACCCAGTGACGCATGCACTAAACCTTCTTAGCCACTCAAGTTTCTCTCAACAGAAGCTTGTTTCATTCTCACAGGGAACCCTACGTAAACTATCGGTTTTCTCTTAGAGATTGCTGGTATTGAAGAAGGAGACCCTCTCCCTAGTCTGCGCTCAGGAAAATCAAAGTGCACTATTGAGTCTAGAGCCACGAGATTCATCAAAAGATCTCTTAGGTACACTTGACAATTCATCGCTTGTCGTTCAACAATAAGAACACAAGTGATATATTATCGTGTCCTTCACAGATCTTAGCAATCTATCGAGAACATTTATGAGGGGTTCACAACTGTAATCCTCAGTGATTGAATGGAAACTCCTGGCAGGGTCAACATCAAACAGCCCTGACAGCAGGTCACTTCGGTAACTCCCCGTAGATTACGCTTAGTGTGTCTCAAACGGTCTACAATCGTGAGGTGATGCTTCGGTGTACCTCAGCGGCTCATCTGAATTGTAGATGTATTTCGGTACATCGCGTTATCTCACTTGTGGGACTCCAGTTCAGGAACAGCCTTTGTGAGAATTAGAGTTGTGTTTTCACACTATGCTGTTAACACTCTCGAAGTTCAAACTTGTAAGCGCTGGATTATTTCTAACCCATGTTTTATGTTTTCTTCTTATGGATGCTTGCGGGTGGAAAAGATCGTGCAGATTCTCCACATGCTCTTACCTACAACATCACTAATGAAAGTTCTCTCAAAAGGCAACACAAAGTCAAAATGATTCTTCGCAACATCAAAGAATCTACAAAGTTTAAAGACTAAGAGAACTACATCAACACTGAAATCCAACGTTAAAGAGCATGTGAGCATGTTGGAGAAAGACGTGGAGACACTAGAGCAACAAAGCGGACCTGATGCAGACAACAACAACATACTATCACTGCCATCACAAAGAACAAATATAAAAGAACAAAGATAATGATGACGTCAAAGCATAATACTTCAAAGGAAACAATTTCTCTACATTGGGGAGATTGTTTGAATCAAGGCACTTCTTCTCACAAGAAAGAAGAATGTCAGAAGACGTCAAAGCTACTATTACATCAGCACCTACAAAGCTTATATCATCAATCACTAACACTTAGGGGGAGATTGTTGGAATCACTCCTAAACTAGAATTCAAGTGTTAGTAATTAATATGTAATAGTTAGCTTAATTATGGCTTTTATGTTAGTTATCATGCCAAGGCTTATGTAGAAAGCCCATGAGCCTTGGCCCAAGCCCATAAGAAGGGAAGGATGCTAGTAGTGTTGCCATAGCTCCTTGCCCTATAAATAATCCTTGTAAACCCTCACTTGAGGGTTGGTTGTTCAATTTACACATTTTACTTTACGCATAACTCTTCATACATTTCATACGTGTGTATGTGTGTTTGTTCATCCGATCACCTTGTCTATATTTCTTCTATTGATGCTTGTGTTACAAACATGGTGACCTAACAGTTTTCCCCCTTCCCAAGTACCTATTTTTCTTGTAGTGCTAGGCTAGAGAAGGAATTGGGAAAGAATGTTAGGAAACAAGCTTTGGATAAGTGTTTTCATATGTCATTTGTTTGTGAGGAATATGTAGCTTACAAGACGTTTGAGGCATTTGAAGGAGCTAAAGGTTTGAGAACATTCTTGTCTGTTGGGATGAAAGAATCGTGGCTACGTAACTACTTTTCGAATAAGCCTTTGGTTGACTTAGTCCCTCAGTTGTGATTCTTAAGGATTTTAAGTTTGAGTGGTTATGAGATAAGCGAGGTTCTAGAGCCCATTGGTAAACTAAAGCATTTACGCTATCTTAATTTATCTCGAACTAAAATCACACATATCCCAGAATATGTTTGTGATCTCTATAACTTAGAGACGTTGATCCTTTTTGGCTGTTCATATTTAACTAAGTTTCCCAACAACTTCATAAAGCTTAAAAGCTTGCGACATCTAGACATTATATATACTCTGCTCTTAAAATACTTTCTATAGGGGTTGCTAAATTGAAAAGCTTTCAAACTCTTTCAAAAATCATTGTTGGAGGAGAAAATGACTTTTCAATAACCCAACTTAAAGGCTTTGAGAATTTCCATGGAAAAGTTTCCATTGAGGGCTGGAAAAAGTAAAAAATGCAACGGAAGCACGAGAAGCACACTTATCACAAAAGAGGCTTACTGTAACACCCCCAAAAAATGGCACAACGGAAGCACACAAGTCTCGGGTGCTACTAAATTGATATCACAACACAAAGTATAGAATAACTGGTTTTTATAAAGAAATTTTATTCATTCTTGAGAAAAAAGTTTACATCATTGTTTAGCACGGAAAACGGGCCCATAATAAAGCGGTCTCCATTTATGTTTATCAGATAATTCTATGACCATGCCATGCCTTTGCCTTGCGCCTCCAAAGTTAAGCTAACGCCTTTAAACCTGAAAATAGATGCTAAAAAGTGTCAACACGAGGTTGGTGAGTTCATAGGTTTGTTCCAATACATTTTCAGAGTACCATTGATGTGAGTTTAAAACATTCAATTTTGTGACCATTGTGTTTTGCATAATGTCATGAAAATCGTGTTTACCTTAGAATAAAACTTCATTTGTGGACGTATGTGGGGTATATGCACATTACAACGAATATAATGTCATATAGTGTGACTATTATGCTAGCACTAAGTTCATGCAAACTAAGCTTGACTATATTGGGCATGCTCTAGAAGCATGGTAAAATAAGGGCCTTGCAAGTGTTGAATCCCAAAACACTTGAGTTTCGACATGATATACGTTCGTTTTCCTATCCGGTCAACCCGAACGGGGGAGTCACCCCCAATAGATCTATTTATAACATTCGCCCTTCCCGGCAGGAATTGACGGTTTATGAGTTCGGCCAATTTGAGATTTAAGGGCTTAGGCTACGTTGCGTACATAGTTTAATCAATAAAACATGTTGTGTGGTCCAGAAAAACATTTTGCATGATTATCACGTATGTAACTTTAAACAGTTATGTTTGCTAGAAAACAATTTGTTATGTGGCATGTAAACACTTCAAGCATTCAAATAGTCATTCATTTCAGTCAAACATCACAGTTTGAATAATACACATTTTCAGTAAAAGAACATTGAGTTTAAGTAAACGAGCATGTATTATCCCCCAAAACAGTTATGAAAACATGTAAAAGTAGGGGCTATAAAACTCACCTTAGCAATTCACAGTATGCAGTGAAATAAAACAACTAGTGTAGTGAATGGCTCCGACAAGAAACCGAAATTAGTAAGGCAAGTTTAGTCTTTATTTCATATTTAAGACTCGAGAAAGTTTAAATAAACTTCATAAGTTTTACAGTGTTTGTTTTGTTGTTGCTTGTGTGGAATCATTTGAGTTTAAAATGGTTTAAAAAAAGTTTGTGTGTGTATTGGCTTATGGAAGTGTATAAAGTATATCAAGGATGAACAAGGCTTCGGTTTAATGATAACCTAATGATGATGTACGGAAAGTAAGTATATATACTATACGACGTTATTGGTTTAAGTGAATATCGTGAACGAAGGAGATATATATATTAAGTGTACATATTCTTATGTCATTTAAAAAAATGTATTGTTACGAAATAATGATAATCGACAAGAAGTATAAGCTAGAACAATTGAGAGATTGTGGAATGCATTTTCATTGAGTGATTAGAAACTACAATATGGACCTCTATATATTAAGTGTACATATTCTTATGTCATTTAAAAAAATGTATTGTTACGAAATAATGATAATCGACAAGAAGTATAAGCTAGAACAATTGAGAGATTGTGGAATGCATTTTCATTGAGTGATTAGAAACTACAATATGGACCTCTATTTATAGGGTTCCAATAATCAAAGTATTTAATACAACCATTATTGAGGGAATACAAAAGGTCAAAGGTTATGAAGGTTAAGGTATATGGATAGCCACACATAAATATTCATAATACTCCCTCTTGGCTATCCATCATTAGTTGTCATACGATTAGATCTGCTGCCTCGTTAAAAACCTTGCTAGGAAAACCCGGTGGGAAAAAACCATAGCTAAGGGAAAAAGAGTGCAGCCCGTATGTTCTCCCTCTGATGATTAGATCACTGAAGTTCATTGAGTCTTCGCATTCTAATGCCGTGAACCAACTTCTTAAATGTTGCAGTAGGAAGTGCCTTGGTAAACAAGTCTGCTAAGTTCTCGCTTGAACGAACCTTTTGAACAATAATATCACCGCTCTTTTGTAATTCATGAGTGAAAAAGAACTTCGGTAGAATATGCTTGGTTCTGTCACCTTTGATGTATCCGTCCTTAAGTTGAGCAATACATGCTGCATTATCTTCATACACGATTGTTGGAGCTCCTTGGCCTGAAGAGATACCACATGATTCACGAATATGTTGTACCACACTTCTTAACCATACACATTCCCGACTCGCTTCATGGATGGCCAAGATCTCTGAATGATTCGATGAAGTGGCACTCATTGTTTGCTTCACGGAATGCCATGAAATGGTCGTACTGGAACTTGTGAAAACATATCCAGTTTGGGACCGACCGGTATGGGGATCAGACATATATCCTGCATCTGCAAAACCAACTAGATCTCTTTCGGTGAATTTGTGTAATATAAACCCATATCTTTTGTACCTTGAAGATAGCGAAATATTTATTTCACCCCATTCCAATGTCCCCTTGTTGGACACGAGCTATATCTTGCCAATAAGTTTAGTGAAAATGATATATCGGGTCGTGTATGACTCGCAAGAAATAACAATGCCCCAATGGCACTTAAATATGGTACTTCGGGACCAAGAATTTCCTCGTCGTCATCTGGAGGTCGAAAAGGGTCCTTTTCTACATCTAAGGTCCTTACAACCATTGGGGTGCTCAATGGATGGGATTTTTCCATATAAAATCTTTTTAGCAACTTCTTTGTGTATGCCTTTTGGTGGACAAGGATTCCATTCTTTAGATGTTCAATTTGTAATCCAAGACAAAACTTTTTTTTTCCTAGATCTTTCATCTCAAATTCTTTCTTGAGGTATTCAACTGCCTTTGGTAGCTCCCCTGGAGTTCCAATGATATTCAAATCATCAACATACACAGCGATTATGACATATTCAAAACCAAACTTTTTTATAAAAATGCATGGGCAAATAGAATCATTTCTATATCCTTCCTTTAATAAATATTCACTAAGGCGATTGTACCACATTCGCCCAGACTGCTTCAACCCATACAAAGATTTATTCAGTTTGATTGCATATTGTTCTCGAGAACTTGCTTTACACGATTCAGGCAGCTTAAACCCATCTGGAAGCTTCATGAAGATTTCTGTATCAAGTGAGCCATATAAATAGGCTGTCACAACATCCATTAGACGCAGATCGAGTCCTTCTTGTATTACCAGACTAATTAGATACCGAAAAGTAGTTGCATCCACCACTGGAGAATATGTCTCCTCATCATCTATACCTGGTCTTTGTGAAAATCCTTGTGCCACCAAGCGTGCTTTGTAATGAGTAATTTCGTTTTTTTCATTTCGTTTTCGCACAAAGACCCATTTATACCCAACAGGTTTTACACCTTCAGGTGTACGAACTATCTGTCCGAAAACTTCTCGTTTTTCAAGAGATTTTAATTCTGCCTCAATTACGTCTTTCCATTTTGGCCAATCATTTCTATTTTCGCATTCCAGAACTGACTTTAGTTCTTGATCCTCATCATTTTCCATAACTTCTAGCGCTACATTATATGCAAAAGCATCATCGACGTCGATTTCATTTCGGTTCCAAATCTTTCTAGACATGATATAATTTATTGAGATCTCTTCATTTTCGGGTACCCGAGGTTCATCTTGAACCGTCATGTCTAATGTCCTTATAGAGGACCCTTCTGGTGTTTCTTTAACCTCGACTTGACCATCTTGATTATAGGCTCCCTTTTTCTTTCGAGGATTTTTATCTTTGGAACCGACTGGTCTACCACGCTTTAGGCATGCCTTAAACTCATTAACAATTTCTGAATGTTCTTTAGGAACATCAATTTTGACAGGAGCATTAACAGCTGGTATATGTGACTTGGTTACTCTTTTAAGGTCAGTAAATGCGTCTGGTAATTGATTTGCTAACCCTTGTAAATGAATTATCTTTTGAACTTCTTGTTCACATTCTTTTGTTCGAGGATCAAGATGAGATAATGATAATTCTTTCCAACTTATATCACTTCCCAGCTGTTTCTTTTCTCCCCCTAATGTTGGGAATACTAACTCATCAAAATGACAATCAGCAAATCGAGCCGTAAACAAATCCCCCGTTGATGGCTCTAAATATCTAATTATAGATGGTGAATCATACCCAACATATATTCCCATTCTCCTTTGAGGTCCCATTTTTGTGCGTTGTGGTGGAGCAATTGGGACATATACTGCACAACTGAAAATTCTTAGATGGGAAATATTTGGTTCCTGACCAAAAACCAACTGTAATGGGGAGTAAGTATGGTGACTCGTTGGCCTGATACGAATTAGGGTTGCCGCATGTAAAATAGCGTGGCCCCAAGCAGAAACTGGTAGTTTCGCTTTCATAATCATGGGCCTTGCAGTCATCTGAATCCGCTTGATAAAGGACTCAGCAAGCCCATTTTGTGTATGAACGTGAGCTACTGAATGTTCTACACTTATCCCAATAGACATACAATAGTCATTAAATGTTTGGGATGTAAACTCACCAGCATTGTCCAAACGTATTGTCTTTATAGGATAATCTGGAAAATGTGCTCTCAGTCTTATTAATTGAGCAAGTAATCTCGCAAACGCCATATTGCGACTTGACAATAAGCACACATGTGACCATCGAGTCGATGCATCGATTAAAACCATAAAGTATCTAAATGGTCCACAAGGTGGATGTATGGGCCCACATATATCCCCTTGGATTCTTTCCAGAAAATTAAGGGATTCATTCCCTATTTTAGCTGGTGATGGGCGCGTGATCAATTTACCTTTTGAGCAAGCAACACATGTAATATCTTTCGTTTATAGAACCTTATGGTCCTTTAATGGGTGTCCTTTTGAATTTTCTATTATTTTTCGCATCATTAATGATCCGGGATGGCCTAGTCGGTCATGCCAAACGATAAATTTCTCTCGGTCAATCAGTTTTTTATTTATGACCGCATTTGTTTCAACAATATTAATCTTAGTGTAATACAACCCGGATGAAAATGCGGGTAATTTTTCTAACACTTTCTTTTTACCCAAAATCATATTTGTAATATGAAGGTACTCATCATTTCCTTCATTTGTAGTCTCAATATGATATCCATTTTGACGAATATCTTTAAAACTTAATAAATTCCTTTGAGACATGGGGGAAAATAGTGCATTGTCAATTTTAAACATTGTACCTTCGGGTAATAATATATGTGCTTTTCCATAACCTTTTATTAGTTTTGCACTACCCAAGATAGTACTAACATTTGATTCTTGTAGGTTCAAGTGTGAGAAATATTTCTCCTTTTTGAGTATTGTGTGTGTGGTTGCACTATCCACTAGACATATGTCTTCATCATCAATAATAAGTTGTGCCACACGATCCATATTCTTCAAAATAAAACACATAATATAAGTAAAGTATTTAATTGAATAATTAAAAGGAAATAACATGTTTTATTAAGCCAAGTGAGTAGATAAAGTACGTCTCATAGAACAACATAGGAAACTTGAAAGAAAATAAATGAAACAAAAACAAGATCAACATCAACGTGAAGACGTTTTATTCTTGGCTTTATTGACACTCTTATTATTGGATTTATGGATCACTCGTTTGTGAGGAAATCACTCACATCCAAATGAGTGTTATCATTTTGATCTTCTGGAACACCAAGGTTGTCAATACCGAGGTTATCGATATCAAGGCTATCAAATTTTCCTTCATCATATGCAAAGTTAACTTCGACCCCTTTTCCTTTGTTCTTTTGGGATCGTTGGTAGAGTTCCACCAAATGTTTGGCTGTGCGACATGCACAGGCCCAATGATTAGCACCACCACATCGATAACATGCACTTTCTATGACACCTTTTGATTTTTCACCTCCATCATTTTTGATCATTTTTCCTTTCTCTTGCCACTTTTTGTGACCACTTGTATTCCCAGACTGAAAACCATGATAATTACCTCGACCAAAACCACGCCTTTGGCCGCGGCCACGACCACGGCCACGTCCACGGTCAGATCCACGACCGCGACCTCTATATACCATATTTGCTTCCAAAACTGGAGCGGATCCAGTTGGACGTGACTCATGGTTTTTCATCAATAATTCATTGTTTGGTTCCGCGACAAGTAGACACGAGATCAAATCACAATACGTTTTAAAACCTTTTTCGTGGTACTGTTGTTGCAATAGTAAATTAGAGGCATAAAATGTAGAGAATGTTTTTTCAAGCATTTCTTCATCAGTGATTTTTTCTCCACATAAAGTTAATTGGGAGGTAATTTTAAACATAGCAGAATTATATTCACTCACTGTTTTAAAATCCTGGAACCTTAAATGAACCCAGTCATAGCGGGCTCTCGATAAAATCATTGTTTTCTGATGTTCATATCTGTCCTTCAAATGATTCCAAAGGACATGTGGGTCCTTAACAGTAAGATATTCATATTTTAAATTCTCATGGATGTGATGGCGTAAGAATATCATTGCCTTAGCCTTTTGTTCAACAGTTGTTTCCTTTCCCGCTTTGATTGTATCACCAAGACCCTTAGCCGCAAGGTGTATCTCGGCATCCAGAACCCAAGACAAATAGTTTTGTCCAGTTATGTCCAAAGCCAAAAAATCAAGTTTCGCAAGATTCGACATGACTAGCTATATTATCAAATATATGAAAGTTAACATTCACTCATTTCAAAATAAATAGTCGGTAAGCATCATAAAATACGGAAAGGCATCATATCATACTTGAATCCATGGCATAGTAAGTACATCGGAAACTTAAGACATGCAATACATACGAATTGTTATATAAAAAATATAGATGCAAAAACACTAAATAAGCAATAAAAAAAATGACACAACATATTACATTAGAACTAATTATTATACAGTTAACATGCATTACACATATAAAATTATATATTGATTCGACAAGTATAGCCTTATAAGAATACATCTCTAACTCCATATTTGATGTTTTATAAGAATAAGCATCATACAAAATTACACCTTATGAAATAACAATTACAAATAACATTAAAGGTCAAAACCAGTGCACATATGACAAACAGATGATTTAGTAAAGAACAATATTAGATACAGAGTATACAATACAAAGAAAAAAAAAGGATTACAATAGAGATACAAACACAAGGAATATGTTATATAGATGTGTAAACATTATTAAACAATGAAAGTTGACGATATTATCATAAGTGGATAAAGCAACAAAATATTTTAACTAACCATAGCACACAATATAACATTTCAAACATACTAAATGAAGACATGCATTTAGAGCTAATCACGAGTACATACAACAATTGGTAATACAATATAAATGTATACAGTTGATGCAATTTGAAACATAATAAATCAAAATAGTTTTAAAAAAAAAATATTGATAACATACAAAGTTATCACCAGTACAAAACTTAGACGCATACATAGAGTAGCCCAAAAACAAACACATATTAATACGTACAACTATGTTTACTTCATGATATATTTGAAAGTCATTGTTATTCGTTCAAAGCAAATTGAATAATACAAACTTATAGTAATATAATACAAACTGGTTATAATGTATTATAAGACAAACTAACAAAATGTACGACACATAATGCATACCACGTTAATGAGTAAATAGACATCAAGATTTACCGATTAGTATCGACGATCGTACTTGGATACAATCGTGCTGATAACGTGTTACGAAATAATGATAATCGACAAGAAGTATAAGCTAGAACAATTGAGAGATTGTGGAATGCATTTTCATTGAGTGATTAGAAACTACAATATGGACCTCTATTTATAGGGTTCCAATAATCAAAGTATTTAATACAACCATTATTGAGGGAATACAAAAGGTCAAAGGTTATGAAGGTTAAGGTATATGGATAGCCACACATAAATATTCATAATATGTATTTATTTTTAAGGAAAATTAAGTCTTAACTTAATATATATACAACTTGTACTAGCAAAAATACAATGTAAGTTTTCAATAAATACATTTCCTAAATATTTTTATCGAAAATTTGGCATGACACGAGTGCATATCTTTGTTTGTTTGTGGTGTTAAATGTCGAAAAGTTATATATTTCATTTTATCAAGTTTAAACATCCGGTTTAATATTTGAAATATATGTTTACAAGTTTATATTCGCATGGTTAGAAGTGTGAAGATATTTTTAATTAATCTACGAGTAGACGTAGTAAATTCATTTATTTAATTTATTTTCAAAACTTAGTTTAACGTTAATCTTATTTCGTGCGTTATTCGATGTTAATGCTATTGATGCTTTGTGTCGCGTTGCAATTAGAATGAGTTGTGTTCAATGATATGCCGTGTGTAACGAATTGATATGAGATGGAATGCAAGTCGAATGAGACGGAATTTGAGTCGAAGGAAAACTCGAGACGACACGCGCAATCCAATGCCCGAGTGGGTTGTTTAATTAAAACCAAACGGACCCCTTGTATTACTGGGCTTCGGCCCAGTGTCAACACACACTCTTATTAAATTGTGAGCTGGGCTTTGTGTTATTACTTAACTGAACGGACCCTTGGACTGTTAGTGGGCTTTACAGCCCATCAATGAATAACACACATACACCCTTTGAAGTTTATGGGCTTGTGGCCCAAATACAATCTAACACCAAAAACAGATTAGCAACTTGGGGTTTTTGACACAGCTTTGATGGGAGGGGAGCAACCAAAACGCAAGCACAAAACGATAATCGAACTCTTACATCACGAGACTCTTACGAGTCTTTCTCGAGGTCTTGTGGTAGTCGAACTAACAAACACCCTCGGGTGTCTTTACTCGACTCAGAGCCAAACACAACAACACCCTTTGGTTTTTTCTCTTGGTGACTCGAAACAAACACGTACACAAACACTCTTAGAAGCTTGCTAACACACCGAAAACGAAACAACAATAACAATAGCTAACCAACTTGACTAGGGACCAAAATCTACGCATAAGTACTAATGTCAAGGATGTATAGAGGTTTTAGACCGAGCCTTGCCTCGTGTCAAACGGGTACGACCCGACTTGAGGACATGACTCGATACCAATCACACCCTTATGGTATTGTGACGGTACGTGTAACATATTGGATTTCATAAACACATCACATATATTAAATATGGGGCGTATAATATAGTTTTTAGAGAGAGAAAGTGGAAGAGTTTAGGGAACTTAGTTAGACAAAGAAAAATGATATCATTAAGCTCCAACCCTCTACCTTGGAAGGTATAGGGTATTTATAGTTTCTTACAAGACACGCCTCCTACGGGCTGTGGATCAGGCATACAGTGGGTAAAGACCCGTACGTCCTCCACGGTGTTACTTAGCAAACTACTTACTAACATAAAATAACTATGACTATGAGCTTTCTAACGAAAACATATACTTGAGGAGACCGACTCTTTAACAACCGGATTTTCTAAATCCTAACAATCTCCCCCTAAGGGAGGTCACCTCAAATTACATTGATTACAAATATATGTTACATTTTAGATGTTCTTGGATTCTTGTTTAAGTTCTTTGCTTTGTAGCCCGTAGTCTTTAATTCTTCATGTTCCGCATGTTTTGTAATTTCAGGTGGAGGTCCTTAATTGATCCACGTGATGGTGAGTATTGAGCCAGTTTCGAGATCATCAGCCACAACAAATCTCTGACTCATCCTTTATTGTTGTATTGCCATTGTGTGATGTTGTGACTTTTGGACCGACATGCTCACATTTTGGATCATGATATATTCTTATCAGAGTAGCGGAAGCTTTTGTTGATTCATAATATTTCCAGCAGCGTAGCAGAAGTATGGGTTGAAAATATCAGAGCCAGTTGATGAAGATATGCGCTTATCATGATTTCTTTAGATATGAATGTGATGTGTGAGCATGCGGCTATGGATTGACACCCCAATTCTAATCAGCTGCAACCGTCAGGTGTTCCTGCATAAAACAGTTAGCAATAAAGCGCACAAAAGTGTCTTTGAACACTTTTGTTGAATTGAGGTGCACGACCCACGGTTCCCCGTTGATCAGTACAAGTACTGCCTGTGATCAGGTAAAATTCCGAAGAATCTCCTTGACAGGGTTTCGTAGCTGCTCTAGCTGTTCTCAAACCGGAACATCTCAAAGAAGACAACACGGAGTGAGTAAATCAGCGAATTCAGATTCACTGATTGATAGAAAATGATTTGAAAAACAATCGTGTATTGCTTAATATAAAGGGTTTTGCAATACAACAAAGGTTTTATGGAAAATCAATTATCAATCATAAATACCCTTTTATTTTGAAATATTAATACACAGTCGATGTGCTAGAGAAAAGAATTTTTAAGCACAACGACCGGTTTTTCAAAGGTATCCGTCAATCCATTTCCTGGACCAAGGTTGATTCAATATTGAATCGCCCCATCGCTTCAATCCAGTTGTCACAAGCTTGATCTTTAGAAAAGATCTCACATGTCACCCACGAAGAGCTTGTTTTGTGTTGGCTCTAGAAGGATTTCCATCTTCATCATGAATACTTTACATATCACTCAGATGTTCTAGCAATACCACAAGGATAATGCGTAGGACTCTCAATATATACTTACTTTCCACATTGTGTGAAACAGCAAGTCTACATTAATTTTGTGTCCTAATGAGATATTGTGGATGATCTCTTGGCTCTAGACTCAATCGTGCATTTTTGGTTTCCTATGCCTGAGACTAGGGAGAGGGTCTCCTTCTTCAATATCAACAATCTCTAAGATAAATTCGATAGATTATGTAGGTTCCCCGTGAGAATGAAACAAGTCCTTTTAAGAGGAACTTGAGTAGTTTGGAAAGTTAGGTGCAGTGCGTCACTGGGTCCATGACGTCTTGTCTTCAATACCAGTGTTACCTTAGTAACAACCAGTAGCATATGTATTGAACCCGGTTTCTGCCCTAAGGTTGAATTATTGGAGGCCTATTTCTTTTCGCCTTTTTCACATATATTTCTTTTTCATTCTTCAACCCCTTCAATGCTTACCGAGACTTCATTACTAGAACCTTGTTGGGTTTATTCCAGTTCTAGCTCTTTCTCAGTCCGCACTCTTCCCATTTCTCACTTTTCTCCTTTTTTCATCATACCTAAGGACTTCTACACTGTGGATTATCCCTGGGTAGATCCCTCCGGCTCTGGAGGGATAGTGGGAACGAATACCTAACCTAACCATCCTTATATCTCCATGCATAAAGTAAATTTGGTCGGTCTTTTGGCATTGTTCTTCTGCCATTGAGACCAATTGAAAACCATTTGAAAATCAATCCAGGTACTTGTGATATACAATCAAAACATTTTGTATCTTAATTATTTTTAATATTTTAGAAAGAGCTCCCCTTCAACATGTGCATCAGATATTTGAAATTGTTTTCGCACATGGAGGCAAGAGAACTTTGAAATCTTATATTAAGATTGAGAAATTCAATCTTTGATTAACAATTTTTTTTCTAAAGATATCATCATCACTTCCCTTATCAAATCGAGTATTTTAAATACTTTGTATCAAATATTTTGGGAAGGATGAGGTTTTCATGTGATCGCTCCCCCTCAATATGTGCATTGAGATATGAAAGTGTTTTGCACATATTAGAGAGAACCCGCACTTAGAGACAAATCGATCACGTTTCAATTCTTTTGGGTTTGAGATATATGCTCCCCCTCAACATGTGCGTGGAAAAATTGTGTTAATACAAATATCGTCATTAAACGTTATTTATATTTTTGATCTTTACCTAAGTTTTGTTAACGACAAAAGTAAATTTAATTTTTATAAAGCTTAAAGCTTGTCAAGTTTAATAGATATTAAAACAAGCTTTTTCAAATAATATCTTCATCACTCAAGCATTTACATTGTGATTAATCATATCTTGATATGACTCTAAACCATAATGTATGATAGTAGTTTTTAGAATGTTTTGATTTCTTAGAAACTAAACATTACATATGTATTTGCATATTTCTAAAAATAGAAAAACAAACACATGACATCATGTGATGCATCATTGAAATCATTGGAATATTTCATTAGATATTTTGTGTAGATTTAGGCTCTACATATCTTACACAATCTTGCATAGATATAGTTTACTTTGGCAAGATTTTGAGATCTTGCTGTCAGACCTCGGCAGCACCATAATTTAACACGGGCGGAACCCTTTTAAGGGTTTCATGGTCCGTGGTGCTTGCTGAGTGTTTTGGTTATAAATAGCAAAGCCAAACCAAGTAGTTTTTCATCTCTTTCTATCATACTCTCATACATTCCTTCTCTCTAACCTTTCTAACTCAGTTTCATATCATATTAGTGATCTCTTTTATAGCAAAGAAGATCAAGTCACATTCAAGCTTCAACGAGAAGTTGGAAGTCTTGTTTGTTTGTTGTTGTATGATCTTGTGTTGATCCATACGTCATTGTTGTACCAAACCGTCATAATCTTGTGAGTGTCAGTGCTTAGTATTTTAGTCCTTAAAATACATTGTGTGTGGGAGTGGTTGTACCCTTGAAAAGAACTCGACATTTAGCTTAGTGTCGGAAATAGTGTGTAAGCGAAGTGTAAAGGTTTCTCCGCCGGTGAAAGGAGCTTGTTGACTAGTAAAGTTAAACTCTCGAGTGTGAGACTCGGGGAGTGGAGTAGGGCAAGGAAAAAGAGTCCTTGTAGACCGAACCACTATAAACAACTTGTTGTGGTTTGATTGTTTCTTTCCTTATCTACTCTTTATATATTGTTTACATATTTCACTAACATATCTAAGATCAATATCAATTGATCTTTCAATAAGTTTCAAAACAAAGTTTTTAATCGGTAAACTATTCAACCCCCCTTCTAGTTTTCCACAATTGGTACCAGAGCCTCGTTGCTCAAGAATTTCTAAAATATATTGTATTTTATAAACTTGAAACGATCCATGGATTCTGAAAACTTTAAAGAAGGGCAATCTATGCAAAGACCACCACTCTTTAAAACCAATGGATTTATCTATTGGAAAAACCGTTTTGAAACATATGTTAAATCAAAAGATATAGATCTTTGGTTTGTTATTGTTAAAGGGGATTTTAGTCCTACAACAAAAGATATTTTTGTTGATGAACAAAAGAAATTAATGGCTAAAAATAATCAAGCTAAAATGATGCTTTATAATGCTTTGCCTAGAAAAGAATTTGAAAGAATTTTTATGTGTGAAACCGCCAAAGATATTTGGGAATCCTTGATTGTTACACATCAAGGAAATTCACAAGTCAAGGATAACAAAATTGATCTTCTTGTTCAACAATATGAACAATTTGTTATCCCTGAAGATGAAACCATTGATTGTGGCTTTGCTCATTTTAATACTATCATTACATCACTTAAAGCACTTGATGAATCTTTTCGTAGTAAAAACTTTGTCAGGAAATTTCTTAGAGCACTCCATCCGAAGTGGAGAGCTAAAGTGACGGCCATTGAAGAATCAAAAGATCTCTAAAAAATGTCACTAGACGAGCTAATCGGAAACCTCAAAGTACATGAAATGGTGATGGAGAAAGATTCGGAAATCATCAAAGGAAAAAGAGAGAAAATCAAATCTGTTGCTCTAAAAGCAAAAACGGAATCAAGTGATCATGAAGAATCTTGCTCCGGTAGTGAAGATGAAGAGTATGCCATGGCCGTTAGAGATTTCAAAAAGTTCTTTAGAAGAAGAGGAAAGTTTGTAAGACAACCTCGAGAAGAAAATAAGCCATTCCGAAAAGATCGGGATGAAAAAAAGGGTAAAGGTGAAAGAAAGTGCTTTAGATGCGGTGATACAAGTCATCTAATAGGAGATTGTCCCAAGCCACCTAAAAGCAAAACTCAACGAGCTTTTGTAAGTGGTGCTTGGAGTGATAGTGAAGATGATGAAGAATCAAGCAAGGAGGAAATTTCTCTAATGGCACAAGAGTCAAACGAGGTACATTTCGACTCATCTTATTCCTCTATTGATGATGACACTTTGCAAAAACAATACAATCAATTGTGTGAGCTAAGTCTAAAAATCATAACTAAAAATAAATTTTTAAAGACTAAAAAGGAATTTTTAGAAAATGAAGTCTATGAGTTAAAAGAAAAGGCAAAACGATTAGAAAAGGGAAAAGCAAATGACCATGGTTGTAAATCATGTCAAGAGCTTCATCTTGAAATAGAAAACCTAAAGCTCACACAAGATATTCTAATCGGACATAATTCTAAATTTAAAAGGTTTAACAAAAACATCGCTTGTGCTGATGAAATAGTTAGAATTCAAAAAACACTAGGAAACATGAATGGGCTAGGATTTAATGAGGTATTAATTCCAAAGAGTCAAAACAAAACGGCCGAAAAAGACAAACAAACTGTCAAAACTGCTGCAGTGCAGCACGGACCAGACGAATCCAAAATAAGGGCTCCGTCCTTTGTAACAAATGGTGCCGTGGGAACTTCAGCAGGACATAATGTTTGTGATACGGACCGTAGCGAATTTGTCAAAGTAACAAAGAAAACCAAGGATAGTGTTAAACTAAAACCTACTGTTACATCAGGAGTAGGTCTTGCTAAAAATGAATTTAGATCAAAAACTACTCAACAACGACATAAAACACCTTTTGCCAAACACCCCTTTCCTAAAAGTAACCACAACATACAACCCAACTATCAACATAACGGTTGGAATCAAAACTTCCCTAGACCATATCAAACTCCAGATAACATGTCATGGAACTCTTACCCATCATTTCCATACATGAATCAAGTAAATGGTATGTTTAACCCAAACGGACCCATGAGATATTGGGGACCAAACGCTTGAGTTATTTGCATCTTAGGTATGCTTGAAAGTTGGATTGGAACCTGATGAGTGGATAAAAGATAGTGGATGCTCACGACACATGACGGGCAACAAAGGTCTCTTCTGAACATACCAAGAGTATGACGGAGGTAATGTCACTTTTAGTAGCAATCTCAAAAGCAAAATCATTGGCAAAGGTACGATCGCTCATAACTCCCTAACTATTGAAAATGTTGCTCAGGTCGATAGGTTAGGATTTAATCTACTTAGTATTAGCCAATTATGTGATAAAAAGTATAAAGTACTATTTGAAGAAAATGGTAGTAAAATACTAAAAGATGGTATCACCATAGCTAAAGGAGTTATGAAAAATAACATATACGTCATGAAAATAGATAAAACATCTAATGACAATCTTTGTTTAACAACATTAGATGATAGCTCAACTCTTTGGCATAGACGCTTAGGTCACGCTAATATGAGACTTATACAAAACCTATCTTCAAAAGAGCTAGTTAGAAATTTACCAAAACTTAAATATGACCGACATTTTTGCGACGCTTGCAAAATTGGTAAACAAACCCATAGTAGTCATAAGGCTAAAAACATGGTGTCCACATCTAAGTGTCTAGAACTTTTGCATATGGACTTGTTTGGTTCATCCGCTATAAGAAGCTATGGAGGCAACTTATACACTTTAGTCATAGTAGATGATTACTCAAGGTTTACTTGGACGTTGTTTTTGAAAACCAAAAATGAAGCTTTTGATAAATTTGAAATTCTTAGCAAGAAAATTCAAAATCAACTAGGTGTTAAAATTGTGTCGATCCGAACGGATCATGGTCATGAATTTGATAATGAAACACAATTTGGAAACTTTTGTGATACAAATGGTATAACACATAACTTTTCGGCTCCTCGAACACCTCAGTCAAATGGAGTTGTAGAACATAAAAATAGAACCATTCAAGAAATGAGTAGAACAATGCTTAATGAACAAAACATTCCTCCAAAGTTTTGGTGTAACGCCGTTGACACTTCTACATATATTTTAAATAGAGTCCTAATACGTCCTTTCTTAAACAAAACCCCATATGAGCTTTATAAAGGTAAAAAGCCAACTTTAGGATATTTTAGAGTATTTGGATGTAAATGTTTCATTCTTAATACTAAATATTATCTCACAAAGTTTGACCCAAAGTCTTATGAAGGTGTATTTCTTGGTTATTCTCAAACTAGTAAAGCTTACATTGTCTTAAACAAAGAAACAATGAGAGTCGAGGAATCGTTGAACATAACATTCGACGAAAGTCCACCTCCCTCTAAGACATCACCTTTGGTAGATGATGACTTAGTTGAAAGTCAACTTGTAGAAAGTCAAGAAATAATTAAAAATGACAAGGAAGATGAACCATTAAATAATGAGATTATAAACATCAATGAATCCAAAAGTCATCCTTTAGAAAAAGTCATAGGACAACTAAATCAAAGAACCTCAAGATCACAAGCCCAAAATCAAAGTAATCATTTTTGTTTTGTGTCTACCATCGAACCGAAAAACATAAATGAAGCAATAAAAGATGAATCTTGGGTAATTGCTATGCAAGAAGAGTTAAACCAATTCGTTAGAAATGATGTTTGGAAATTAGTTCCAAAACCTAAAGATCAAACTATAATTAGAACAAAATGGGTTTTTTGAAATAAAATAGATGAAAATGGTGTAGTGTCTAGAAACAAAGCTAGGCTTGTCGCACAAGGTTATAATCAACAAGAGGGGATTGATTATGATGAAACTTATGCACCGGTAGCTAGGCTCGAGTCTATTAGAATATTACTTGCATATGCATGTGCTTATGGCTTTAAATTATTTCAAATGGATGTTAAGAGTGCGTTTCTTAATGGGTTTATTAACGAAGAGGTATATGTTGCTCAACCTCCCAATTTTACCGACTTTGAGAAACCACATCCTGTCTTCAAACTCAAGAAAGCATTATACGGTCTTAGCAAGCACCAAAATCTTGGTACGATCGACTTAAGACTTTTCTTGTTGAAAACAAATACACCATGGAATTAGTAGATAATACTCTTTTTACCAAGAAAAAGGAGTCACACATTATCATTGTTCAAATATACGTTGATGACATCGTATTCTGATCAACTTGTCAAGAGCTATGTGATGATTTCTCTAAAATCATGCACGATGAGTTTGAGATGAGTATGATGGGTGAATTAAACTTCTTTCTAGGACTCTAAATTAAACAACTAGAAGATGGCATATTCTTTAACCAATCTAGATATATAAAAGATATGCTTAAGAAATTTGGTCTTAAAGATTCAAAACCAACTAAGACACCCATGTCTTCGGACGCTAAACTCACCAAGGATGAGGAAGGTGAATCTGTGGATAACACTAAATATAGAGGAATGATCGGTAGCTTACTCTATCTCACGGCTAGTAGATCCGACATTATGTTTAGTGTTTGTCTATGTGCTCGCTTTCAAGAAAATCCAAATGTATCACACTTAGAAGCCTTGAAAAGGATATTTAGGTACATTAAGGGAACGACATGTTTAGGATTATGGTATCCCAAAGGAACGGGTGTAGAAACTATAGTGTATGCTGATTCGGATCATGCCGGTGACTATGTTGATAGAAAAAGTACAAGTGGTATTTGCACTTTTGTCGGACATTGTCTCACCTCATGGTTTGCAAAGAAGCAAACGGCTTTAGCTATCTCAACTACTGAAGCCGAGTACGTCTCAGCCGGAAAAGCATGTCAACAAGCTCTTTGGATGAAGCAGGCTCTCGTGGATTACGGAATTCATCTCAACGATATCGTTATATTTTGCGACAACAAAGGAGCTATTTATCTCAGCAAAAATCCCGTCCAACATGCTCGTACAAAGCATATTGAAATCCGTCATCACTTTCTTCGCGACAATGTTCAAAAAGGAAACATCTCAATTGAGAAAGTGTCCTCCGAAGACAACATTGCCGACATTCTAACTAAGCCTCTCAAACGAGAACCATTTAATCTCCTTAGACTTGGTTTGGGGTTAATGGAAACAAACATTTAGGTAAAACATAGCCTAAAACTTAGAACAAACAAAACAAAACAAATTTGTTTTGAACCTGCTATTGTACCCACGACACCAAACGACAACAAAGACGGAACTAAAAATTTGGTGCCGTCTGGTCCGTGGTGACTACAGTTGCAAAAGTGCTACCTACAAAACACCTTCTTCCTCACAACCCACTTCACCAAAACGTGCAAACATTAGACCTAACTCATTGTTGACATTTTCTCACCCACTAAGCACTGAAGTTAACATCATTGTAAGTATCCTAAATACATTTTATCTCTTAATTCTGAGCCTAGGATTCTAATTTGTGCACAAAATCATTACATGGGGTTTGTGTATATTCTTGTACAAAACATGGATTCAATTGGAAAATTGCATAACTAGTCATTGAAATTAGGTACTACATTATCATATTGCATAAACAAATCATGTTTTCCACTAATCAAAAGATAATGACTATAAAGTTTTATTCGAATAACCAAACACCTCATGTCAAAATTTCTTTGAAAAGCTTCTCACTTGTAGAAAGACAATTTTTCATTGTTAATACAAATAGAACGTTAAATTTTCATCACTTGCATGCTCTTGAATACTAAAGGTGTTGCATAACTAATATGCATTCCCGGGTATATTCAAATAAAGCCACATTGAATTAGGAGCGTTTGGGTTATCTCATGCCGTTTGCAAAACACCCCCAGTAAAGACTATTTTATCCATAAAATGAGTCGAGATAACCGCAACTCCAAATCGTTTTTATATAGGCACACACTAGAATCAAAACATTAAGTTTATTCTCATTTTTAACATGTAAATTCTTGCTCATAGGAATAACCATGGTAGCCGCAAGATTCTATGATCACAAGGATACCGTTAACTACATTCCCAAACATCACAAAACCAAAGGACTTTCCAAGGAACAAGTCGAAATATTTAAGAGTCTAGAAACAAGGTATTTCCATGAGGGTAGAACCATTCACTCCTCTTTTGTTGACAATACCAATCTCCGTGAAGAGCTAGCCGCTATTCAATTCGATTGTCTCCTTGACATCGATGAACCTATTTGTCCTAGGTTTGTGTTAGAGTTCTATGCTAGTGTCACCGGTTTCATTAATGAAGAAGATGAGTTTAGCCTTAGGTTTAAGATCAATCAAAACGACTACACCATCTCCTTAACCCAATTTGCTCAAGTGCTAGGAATTCCCAACCGAGGGACATGTGTCTACTCGGATAAGTGGTCACTCACCATCCTTGATGCAATCAATGACCGCTCTCTTCCCTACCAAATTCCTTTAGCGGATAAGGATGTCATCCATGAGCACCTTTTTACCCCAAGAGGTGATACAACCCGTGTCACCCGAAAGGGAAAGGAGGTAAACCGAGATCCATATGGAATGGAGCTCAATGAACTTAAGCCCGAATTTAAGAAATGGGAGGAACTACTTAGAGCAAACGTCATTAGCACCTTAGGGAATTGGGATCATATCAACGCTTTCCTTTGTCACATGCTCTACAACTTGTCCACCCGTCAATCATTCAATTTAGCCTACTACATTGCTAGGAGAATGATTGACATTCCAACTCAAGGATCAGTTGCTCTTCCTTACGGGATGCTTCTCACCTGTCTCTATAGAGCCTTTGCACCAATTCCACCAAGCCCAAAAGGGTTGCAGCTTCACTATGAGCTCATCCCTCACATCTTTGTGCCCTTGAGTGATGAGTGAGTGGCTAAGACAAAAGGCAAAAGAGCAAAACCTCCAACTCCATCATCATCATCATCAAATAGCTCCGAGGATGGTCTTCCAAATTCTCGCCTTCTGCATCATGAGTATTATGCGTCTCTTCCTGAGATTGAGAATGAATCAGCGGAGTTCAAGCAAACCAAGCGGATGTTCAAGTGCCTTGGTAGGATGATGAACAAGATTTACAAGAAGTTGGACAAGTGAGGGTCGGTTTAAGGAGTGTTTGGAACAAGACATTAACTTTAATGTTTGATACAATTTGGTTGATTTTTATTTGTAGGATGATAATATAACTCAAAACAATGATGTATGCTGATACGCTTACACAACGCGTTCGGGGTCAAAGGAACTTCCTTTTCGTCGAGCAAGTTTTTCAACACCCTAGGCAGCGAACCTAATCGTTGTAGTGTAGTATTAGGGTAAGCCACGGGTATTGATATCGTTCTCTAGGGGAATAGGAATGCTAGTGAGAAGTTACTACGCTAAGGTTGGGGTTGAGGAATATTATTTTTTTATTTTTATATTTTTTAGGAAATGGAAAGGTACGAATCTCGGGGTTTGGATTTGGGGGTTGGTATTTCTACAGATTACTCTACTATTATCTATTCTAATTAACTAAGCTAGGGGTAGTCTATGTCTATTGTTGTATGCTCGTATGATGATTAAGAATGTATTTACTTAGGTTTTATTACTCCCTAGTTATCTCCTATTGATGGTTGAATTGTCACGTCCTTATTCTTAACACGTTGTGGTTCTAAGGTCGTAGGGTATGCGTTTATCCCTAACTCTTTAAAGCTACCAAAGGTTAATGACTACAAAATCTCTAGGATTTATAAACTTAACACTAAGGTATTCTTTGGATGTTTAGCCTACAATAACTTTAGGTGATTATAAACTAAGGTTCAACAAAGATTAATCAAGCATTAATAGCACAACGGATGACCTATCGCAATACTAGGTCAATCATAATTAACATAAGAGACAACCAATCAATAATCAATAACTAGGTTTCATATTACCTAAGCAAACACACAAATAAATTAGCCGGACATGGAGAACATGCAAGCATACACACAATCAATTGAAGACATAATTGAATTAATGAAGTAAAACACTTATCTTGATGTAAGATAGGGTATGGAACCCTAAAATACTGTACAAGACAGCCTTGGTTCGGTTTAGGTTTTTACTCCACAAAACTACACACTGAAAACTAAAAAATTCGGATTCTATATATAGTGTTACAAACTGCGACGACGTCACTCTTTAATTGTGACGCCGTCGGGTCGCTGTCATTAGGGTTTTGTCTTGGCCATGTTAGCATTGTGACGGCGTCACCTTATGCCTATGATGCCGTCTCCTTCAGTCTCTGACGCCGTCTGGATCAAATCTAGGCCGTCTAAGCTGCGACGTCCTACTCTTTTAAAACCTGATGCCGTCACTTGTAAATAAGCAATTTGGCTACTGAGTCGTCACAAAACTTGTTCCGATGGCGTCACAAGTAGAACCTGACGCCGTCCCCTTCAGTTCAAGCAGCCTGAGTGTCTTGATTCTTGACTTTGGCCATTTTCTTCGTATATTCGCTCTTTTTCGTCCGAATAAGTGTCATTCCAGCAATTTGCCTTCAAAAGACCTAAAAAGTGAAAAGGAACGAAATTAAGTAGTAACGGATACAAAGGTGATCAATTAAGGGCTTAAACGACCCCTCAAAAATGTACCTTTTAAATCCTTGTCAAATATCCCTACACTTGGTATTTGCTTGTCCTCAAGCAAATGTGCTTTTAGCCAATTGATTTATAAATTAGGGGTCATGAAGCATTAGTTTAGAACGATCCACAACACATATAAGCCCCGCAAAAGTCATAACAAGCACGGAATTTACATACTAGCACCTCACATGGGGTGTTTGGATACTCACATCTCTCAGGTGTATATGAAATATAACAAGTTGGAAATGGAAGATAAACACTCATTAACCGGTCCTAGTACATAGATTACCATAGGCTTGAGACTAGTTCAAACCTCCATCGCTTTGGCGTAAGCACCTAGGAAAGACAATCCAAGAGGTCTTTTAAAGGGTTGTAATGTTAGGCTTACGGTAGGGAAACAAAGGGTTTGGTGGGATAGGCGATTTAGTGGGGCAAGTCAAAAATCTTTATGTTACAAGCATGCGAAGAATGGAATTGCTAAGCCAAGACTCGACACTCTAAACTCTAGATAACTGAAATAAACAAACATAAATTTAAAGATAGATGTAGGATGGTAGCCCATATGCTTTTTTTTTGAACACTCTATTTTTTTCTTTTTCTCTTTTTTTCTTTTTTTTTCAATTTTGTTTTTCATACACTCTTACTCTACCATCCTCTACGATAACATCAAAATGATAGGGATTCATGGGCACATCCCTACACTTGAGTTTTTATTACTCTAACACTAATTTGACCCGAATTGAAAAGATCAAAACACTTGGAGTACATTATTATGCAAATAAAGGGAATTTGAATTTAACGTTCCCTTCCCGTTATTTCCTAAAATTTAACTTTTCCCATGAGTCCCAATCATCCCAAAACTGTGTACAAAGGATATGACTCGACTTAGCAACTTATGCAAGCAACTAGATAATTGAACTAAGGGTTTAGTGTGATAACAATAATGCACTAAAAGTGAGTGCATACAAGGTAGGCTAAGGCGATTTGGGTGTACATTTGGGGGTGGATTGTAAACAATGCTCTTCATTGATATTCTGGAAAACCGAAATATCACGAGAACCGCGAAAAGGATAGGCTCTGAGGGTTAATTAGGGGTATCGTGTACTAAAAATGAGTACAACGCAAAGGTGTGGGGGAATTACTCAACCGATGTGGAAGAAGTAATTATATTACGGGTATCAAACAAGGGTTATCCTAATGCCTCTTATCATTTAGTTATTCCTAACTACACAAGTATAGTCTTACTAGCGATCTCGGAATGCATCACAAAACAAGTTCTAGAATCTATTATACTACCGGTTCACACTCTAAGCATTAAAGATGAATGCTTTAATTCCTACAAATCTAAGGGCGATCCTCATATTTTGGGTGGAATTTAAGTGGTAAAGGGTTTTTGTGCTAGTCATATAATTTCCTATCCATGAGACGCTTTATTAAGACTAATGGCCCACTCCTACATGTCATGAAAAAATTTAAATTTGGCGCCAAAATCACCCTAACCGATATTTCTCATGGTTTATTACACAAATGAAATTGGACAAGGCAAATAGTCAAGGATAAGCATAGTTTCAAAGTTCCCGTTTTATTTTCCCTCCCTACACTTAAACTGAACATTGTCCCCAATGTTCCTCAAAAGTATCAAAGTAATGATAATGGAAGGTAATTAAAAATGAAAGAAACTAGTACTCCCCTGATTAGCTCGGTAGGATCCATGTGAAGTGGTGGTTACATCTTTCTTCAAAAAGAATGTTTGCGTGAAAAGCTCCTTCTCATCTTATTTATCTTCTTCTTGATAAATTAAACCTGCACACTTTGAAGAAAACAAACGAAACCTTCGCGTAAAATCGACGGTAACAATATATATATGACTCTACTAAACTAGGATATAATGCTTGTGGAATGGATGTTTACAGATTTTCTGGAAAATTCCAATAATTTATATGTAGCTCAGAAAACGAGAAAAAGTAATAAGTTGTTTCTGCTCCTCCTGACGCCGTCAGGTTATCCTGACAGAAACTGGTCTGCGATTTCCTGGAAAAAATTCTAGAAAATTTTTATCTTTAAAACCTGGAAAAATTTCCTGCAAAACATCTATTATGACTCGATACAAGCATTTGACTCGAACAAACACACATGTATATCTTTTAAATAATTGTAATTCTCATGTTTACGTTTCTTTTGAAAACGTGTGTAATCCTCCCTACACTTATCCCTTATGTAAAATACCTTTATATGTAATTAAAACGAGGTTAAAGACAAAATAAAGCATTTTTACAAATTTAAACATGAGAATAAACAATCAATAAAAGATACACGACACAAAAAAGCAAACAATTAAGCATGGGTTGCCTCCCACGAAGCGCTTTTCTTTATTTATGAATCTTGTAGCTAGACTCGAAGTCGTGCCCCTACGTGACTTCATTACCGTCACCTTCTACCTTTACTAGTCCTTCATCAAAAGGGCGTAGACGTTGTATGCTTACCGTGGATTCCTTCCCAACGTCGTCTATTATGATAACAGTTTTATCTTTTAGGTTAGTCTCCTTCACCGTATAAGGCCCAAACCATCTTGGCTTGTTTCTACCTCTTAATGCTCTTATTCGTGATTTGTACAAGAGTACTTTCTCCCCCTTTAAAAATTCCTTAGGGTTCCTTTGTGTTTGTGGTATTGAGGTAGGATTATTTCCCAACTTTTTATCGCGCTTCCACAATATTGCATGTAGTCCTTGAACCATGAAATCTCTAAGCCCGTTCTCCCAATTGTCTATTTTCTTCTTAACCACATTGTTAGGGACATGTGGATTCTCATCCGTAATCTTTTCCATGATCTTAAGAGGTTACCTTGGAACTAGAGGTATCCTAGCGTACCCTTTGCCGCTTTTAAGTATCATGATGCCCTCACCGCATTTGATGGTTGCTTTGGCAGTGGCCAGAAAAGGTGTTCCAAGAATGAGTGGCATGTTTCTATCTTCCTCAATGTCTATAATCACGAAGTCTACCGGATAGACAATATTAGCCACTTCTACTAAAACATCCACTGCTACTCCTATGGGGTAAACATATGTATGATTTGCTAAGGAGAGTCTAAGATTGGTCTTGGCTGGCTTTTCCCTAGTCAACTTATTATAGACTGATAATGGCATTATGTTTACATCAAACCCTTGATCAGCTAAGGCATTTATATTATCAATGTCACCTATGCTACATGGTATCACGAAGTTCCCCGTGGTTTCTCGTTTTTTAGTTACTGGTTTTTTTAGAACCAGCTCATACATAGGTCCCATAGGCATTGTGTCGTACTCCTTTTCTGTTATTTTTCCTTCAAGGGCTTTCCTAAGAACCTCATTGTACCTAAAGTTGTTAACTTGGTTGACAATGGTTTTTTTGTTTATCTCGTGCTTAAGGTAGTACTCAATGGTTTCGGGCTCATCATTAGTTTTAGCCTCCTCCCTCTGGCTTTTCTCAGTTTCCTTTTCCTCACCCTTTCCATCTTCATCAGGAAAAATGGAAATGGCATTAACAAACGAAGTGGGAGGGTAATCATTGCTTCTTACTAGTACCTTTTTCGGGTACTTTTGTCTTGGTATACTCTTTTACCAAGTTCATCATCTCCGTCATTTTTGCCTGCATCTCCTCCCTTTTCCTATAAACCTCCTCTTCAAATTTTGCTAATCTCTCCGTATGAGCTGCCATGTACTCCCTCATTTGTTCCTTAAAGCTTGGTGAGAGTGGTATTGGGGAAGTAGAACGGAAGCGCCGTTCGGAATTAAGATTATGCTCACGACTTGGGGATTCAGAGAAAGGTGTTGGGTGGTTGGCGGAATTAACCATTTCTCGAGGGATTCGTTTGGGGGCTCTCCTATGCCTTTCAATTAGATAATCAATCCTTCTCTCAAGAGTACTCATTTGCTCTTCAGTGACGTTGGAGGATTCAAGAGGAATTGATATGGCCTTAACTACTTTAACGGGGGTTTCATGGGATTCATTCCAATCTTCATAGCTTCGATTGGCAAGCTCTTCTATAATATCCCAAGATTTCTCTGCGTTGAAGTCACTAAGCCTTCCACTGGCGGCTTGATCAATGGATCGCCTTGTGATGAAATCGATATGGTCATAGAAGATTTGGATTTGAAGCCAAAGATCAAAGCCATGATGAGGGACTTTATGGAGTAAGTCCTTGAATCAAGTCCCTGCCTCATAGAGAGACTCGCCTTGAAGTTGGATACAATTTGGTTGATTTTTATTTGTAGGATGATAATATAACTAAAAACAATGATGTATGCTAATACGCTTACAAAGCGCGTTCGAGGTCAAAGGAACTTCCTTTTCGTCGAGCAAGTTTTTCAACACCCTAGGCAGTGAACCTAATCGTTGTAGTGTAGTATTAGGGTAAGCCACGGGTATTGATATTGTTCTCTAGGGGAATAGGAATGCTAGTGAGAAGTTACTACGCTAAGGTTGGGGTTGAGGAAGATTATTTTTTTATTTTTATATTTTTTAGGAAATGGAAAGGTACGAATCTCGGGGTTTGGATTTGGGGGTTGGTATTTCTACCGATTATTCTACTATTATCTATTCTAATTAACTAAGTTAGGGGTAGTCTATGTCTATTATTGTGTGCTCGTATGATGATTAAGAATGTATTTACTTAGGTTTTATTACTCCCTAGTTATCTCCTATTGATGGTTGAATTGTCACGTCCTTATTCTTAACGCGTTGTGGTTCTAAGGTCATAGGGTATGCGTTTATCCCTAACACTTTGAAGCTACCAAAGGTTAATGACTACAAAATCTCTAGGATTTATAAACTTAACATTAAGGTATTCTTTGGATGTTTAGCCTACAATAACTCTAGGTGATTATAAACTAAGGTTCAACAAAGATTAATCAAGCATTAATAGCACAACGGATAACCTATCGCAATGCTAGGTCAATCACAATTAAGATAAGAGACAACAAATCAATAATCAATAACTAGGTTTCATATTACCTAAGCAAACACACAAATAAATTAGCCGGACATGGAGAACATGCAAGCATACACACAATCAATTGAAGACATAATTGAATTAATGAAGTAAAACACTTATCTTGATGTAAGATAGGGTATGGAACCCTAAAATACTGTACAAGACAGCCTTGGTTCGGTTTAGGTTTTTACTCCACAAAACTACACACTGAAAACTAAAAAATTCGGATTCTATATATAGTGTTACAAACTGCGACGGCGTCACTCTTTAATTGTGACGCCGTCGGGTCGCCGTCATTAGGGTTTCGTCTTGGCCACGTTAGCATTGTGAGGGCGTCATCTTATACTTGTGACGCCGTCTCCTTCAGTCTCTGACGCCGTCTGGATCAAATCTAGGCCGACTGAGCTACGACGCCCTACTCTTTTAAAACCTGATGCCGTCACTTGTAAATAAGCAATTTGGCTACTGAGTCATCACAAAACTTGTTCCGAAGGTGTCACAAGTAGAACCTGACACCGTCCCCTTCAGTTCCAGCAGCCTGAGTGTCTCGATTCTTGACTTTGGCCATTTTCTTCGTATATTCGCGCCTTTTCATCCGAATAAGTGTCATTCCAACAATTTGCCTTCAAGAGACCTAAAAAAGTGAAAAGGAATGAAATTAAGTAGTAACGGATACAAAAGTGATCAATTAAGAGCTTAAACGACCCCTCAAAAAGGTACCTTTTAAATCCTTATCATATGCTAACAATTTCATGCAGGGGGATAGCACAAGTGTGTTATCAAATTTTACCCATTTTCACTTTAATGTGAAAATCATTAGCCCTTGGTCTAAGTCTATGCTCCACTATGTTTGTGTATGTGTTATTTACTTTTCTTAACTAGAAATAATTAATGTCACATGTTTTGAGCAAAATTTCAGGTTTTGAAAAAGTCCCCGACCCTTAAAAACCTGTTTTGTGAACCTTTTTGGTGTCCACGGATTAGACGGCACCAAAAATTTGGTACCGTCTGTTATGGAATTTGGTACCGCCGTACCTGTACAGGCGGACCAGGCGGCACCATTTTATTGGTTTCGCCTATGTAAAATTTTTGTGTCGTGGATCCTACAGGTAATTTTCTGAATTTTGCTTTTTTCGACATTCCAAATTACCACACATTGCTTGTAAGTTAATCTTGACTAGTTATTACCCATATTAGAACTAGTATAACATACTTAGGTATATAGGAAATCCATTTCCCACCAAAATTCATAAATTTGAAAAATCCACCCAAGGAGCCCTTTTGCATAAAGGAAGGAACCAAAAATTTGGTTCCTTGCAATCCGTGGGTAATCTGATTGTTAGGATCTCACAATCATTAGAACACATTTGTTGCAAATCTTTGCCTCTTCACTCCATCCTTCTTGTATGGATTGACTTGGGTGATATGACTAGCATTAAACCCACTTCAAAATCATTAGAAACCTCATCTCTTCTATGGTTTAACATCAAATCAAACACACTTCTCCATAATTCTCCATTCCTATAAATTAAGAGGTTTTACCATGATCATCTTCACACCTTCTCAATTCTTACCATCTACTAGCAAAAGCTTAAGTCAAAATGACAAAAACTTCACCATCAACCAAGCCTTGCAAGAAAACCGCTAGGATTAGCATAAGACCTTGTTGCTTTGTCAACTTGAGCTCTTCCTCCGAGTCATCTCCACTAACCATCTCATCTCCCATAAGGGATGACACAAACCTCACTTTAGCTACTCCTACACCACCTCCACAATAACCCATTACCATCACTACTCCACCACCAACAAAGACTCCAAGCTCACCACCACCGGCTCCCGTTCAAACATCAAAAACACCATCACCTCCGAAATCTCCAACACTCATCCCATTGGAGTTATTTTCTACACCACCTACTTCTCCAAATCCTTTCTTGGAGGACTTGGAAGATTTGCCTCCTAGGCCCAATCATCCACCACCACTACTATCATTTGGTACTATTGAGCGGATTACTCATGAGTCTCCTAGACCATCATTTGACCCAAACGCCCCATTAGGGCCAAGACCTCTTCTCTTCCACCTTATCCACAAGGATATCCATGGTCCTTTGTATGGGGATCAACCACTCCCTACATCAATGTCTCCTCACATAGTAGACATTGAGGAGTCCATGTTGGAAGATCATCCCATAAGAAAGGAGATTCAAGCCGAACTCTAACATCTCCACCAATTCTCAAATATGGTGGATTCTCATCTAAGTGATGCTATGCAAATGCAAAGTGCTTTGCTAGCCTCCATCATCACCACACCAAACACCAACACCAACACCTCCACCATTCCACCACCACAAAATCATCAACCATACTACCCTCCTAGGCATGGTTGCTCAAATTGTGAGCAAACCGCCCAAACAACCGAATGGACCCGGGTGATGGTCCATGAGTTCCAAGAGGAAATGAGGTTCATCCTCAATCACATCCTCGAGCGCCTAAATGCTCTTGCTCATCCACCACCTCAATAGGAGGGTCATAGATTATCTCCTTTAAGCATTTTTTATTTTCTAGGATTTTTCTTGTATTTCTTTATTTTTCTAGGATAATTTTGTTTTCATTGTATTAAATACTTCATTGTGTTCTCCTTTCATGATTCTTAAATCATGAAAAATTTTAACGAATGAATGGTGTTTTCTATATTGTTGTTGCTTATTACATAGTGTTTGGAAATGCTTGTGATGATGATTATTACTAACAATTCTTTTTGTAGCTTTTTCACAATCCATGTATCATTCCATTGGCACCCAATTTAGGGGGAGCATTGGTCAAGGGGGAGATAATGGCTACGGGCTCATTACACATTCCGCCTCGCATTTTCTTTTTGTTGAGACAACAAGGGGGAGAAATATATAGAACTTGGTTATATTTGACTTTCTAAAAAAGTCAAACTGCATACATTGACTTTCTGAAAAAGTCAACATGATACTTCATTGGTAATATTTAACTTTCTGAAAAAGTCAACTGCACACTTTGACTTTTTGAAAAAGTCAACATCATGCTTCAACTAGTGAAGACTTTGACTTTCTGAAAAAGTCAAACATCATATACTTGCATTATCATTTCTCTTTCAAGTTCTAAAACTAATATTTTTATAACTCTTGTACAATCTTAACATCTTTTATAAAAATAAAATTTATGTTTTGTCCTCAAAAAAAGAGGGAGATTGTTAATCCTAAGTTTTGTTAACGACAAAAGTAAATTTAATTTTTATAAAGCTTAAAGATTGTCAAGTTTAATAGATATTAAAACAAGCTTTTTCAAATAATATCTTCATCACTCAAGCATTTACATTGTGATTAATCATATCTTGATATGACTCTAAACGATAATGTATGATAGTAGTTTTTAGAATTTTTTAATTTCTTAAAAACTAAACATTACATATGTATTTGCATATTTCTAAAAATAGAAAAACAAACACATGACATCATGTGATGCATCATTGAAATCATTGGAAGATTTCATTAGATATTTTGTGTAGATTTAGGCTCTACATATCTTACACAATCTTGCATAGATATGGTTGACTTTGGCAAGGTTTTTAGATCTTGCTGTCAGACCTCGGCGGCACCATAATTTAACACGGGTGGAACCCTTTTAAGGGTTCTGTGGTCCGTGGTGCTTGCTGAGTGTTTTAGCTATAAATAGCAAAGCCAAACCAAGTAGTTTTTCATCCCTTTCTATCATACTCTCATACATTCCTTCTCTCTAACCTTTCTAACTCAGTTTCATATCATATTAGTGATCTCTTTTGTAGCAAAGAAGATCAAGTCACATTCAAGCTTCAACGAGAAGTTGGAAGTCTTGTTTGTTTGTTGTTGTATGATCTTGTGTTGATCCATACTTCATTGTTGTACCAAACCATCATAATCTTGTGAGTGTGAGTGGTTAGTATTTTAGTACTTAAAATACATTGTGTGTGGGAGTTGTTGTACCCTTGAAAAGAACTCGACATTTAGCTTAGTGTCGGAAATAGTGTGTAAGCGAAGTGTAAAGGTTTCTCTGCCGGTGAAAGGAGCTTGTTGACTAGTGAAGTTAAACTCTCGAGTGTGAGACTCGGGGAGTGGAGTAAGGCAAGGAAAAAGATTCCTTGTAGACCGAACCACTATAAACAACTTGTTGTGGTTTGATTGTTTCTTTCCTTATCTACTCTTTATATATTGTTTACATATTTCACTAACATATCTAAGATAAATATCAATTGATCTTTCAATAAGTTTCAAAACAAAGTTTTTAATCGGTAAACTATTCAACACCCCTTCTAGTTTTCCACAAATTGAAATCGTTTGGCACATGTAGGGAGGAGAACTTGTAAATATAATTCTAAACCACTTATCGAATTATCAGTTTATGTCCAATTTAAATAGCAAATTCTCCCCCGATCACAATTTTCAAATCCTTTGAGAATTGTGATCTCTATTGATTTAAATTAATTTTGAAAACTTTTGAGGATAATTGTGACTTGCTTTTGAAAAACATTTTTAACTGATAAGGATCAGATTTTTTGAGACTTTAATCTCCATTGTACAAACATGCATAAGTATCTTATGAAAATATAACGTTAGCCAAGGTCTTGAACCAATTGTATAAAATATTGTAAAACATTGTTCTTTTGGATTATCCAAGAGTAGACCTTGCTCGATTACATGCCAATTGTTTGAAAAATAACCTTTTTGATTAGACTGAAATCATTCTCCCCTTCAATCAATGACATAAGTTGTTGATTCAGTGTTAGAGATTTTGACAAATGATAAGTCCAAAAGATTTTCAAAAATATAGTCCGAGTTATTTTCAAAGCAATTTTGTTTTCATTAGATGACAAATATTTTTCAGAGGAATATTTAGAAGGAAAGATATTTGTGATGGAAACATTTTTCTTTTTGGCAACAAATATTTGTTTTTAGAATCAGGGCATGAAGATTCAAAAATTAATTTAAGCATGGCTCTGTTCTTTCTTTTAAAACTGGTTACTGCTTGATATGACAATAAACTACCATTTTCACCATCCTTTTTTTTTTTTTTTTTTTTTTTTTTTTTTTTTTTTTTAAAGTTTTATGTACAATCGAACTTCATCTAAAGACCCGTGTCATTCTTTGAATGACAAATCAAAGTCCGTAGATGTTATCGAAGAACAGAAATAAATGGAAAAATAGTATTTTTGGGTTTTTTTTTTTTTTTTAAGATTTTTGAAATTTTATATTTTTCTATTTTCTTTTTGTGGGTTTTATAATTTTGTATTTTTCTTTTTGAATAAATATGTACAAGAGATGGATGAAGAAAAGCCTTTACTCCTCGTCTTCCTCTTGAAGACTTTTGAGTGTTTCCGGTTGTAGACTCTTTAGACCAAGTCGTGGAAGGATAAACTCAAAACGTTCTCTAGGAAGAGCTTTGGTGAAGATGTCTGCTAACTGATATTCAGTCTTCACAAAGTAAAGTTCCACCACACCATTCTCCACTTGCTCCCTGATGAAGTGATGTCGAATGTCGATATGCTTTACTCTTGAATGTTGAACGTTGTTGCATGAGAGAGCAATGGTACTCTTGTTATCACAGTACAGAGGGATTTTGTTGAATTCAAAGCCACAGTCAGATAATTGGGATCTCATCCATAGGATTTGAGCACAACAAGATGACATGGCTATGTATTCTGCCTCTGTAGAGGATATTGAGGTACTTATTTGTTTCTTTGAAGACCAGCTCACAAGCTTATCACCCAAAAACTGAGCACCTCCTGACGTGCTTCGACATGTATCTTGACACCCTGCATGGTCAGCATCTGCATAGGCTGTTAGTGACATACCGGTGTCCTTCGGGTACCAAAGACCTATGTTGATGGTTCCTTGGAGATACCGAAAGACCCGTTTAACCGCTTCAAGGTGCTTTTTGGTAGGCTTAGCCTGGTATCTAGGACACATGCATACAGCGAACAGAATGTCTGGTCTACTGGTGGTAAGGTACATCAGGTATCCAATCATACTACGATATTTAGTTTGGTCAACCATGATCCCTGAGTGGTCCTCATCTAGTTTAGTACGCTCCACCATGGGAGTGTCGACAGGGTCACAAGAATCAAATCCAAATTTCTTTAAGATCTCATTAGCATATTTTGATTGATTGATAAAAATGCCTCCGGGACTTTGTGAAATTTGTAATCCCAAGAAAAATGACATGTGTCCCATCATTAACATTTGAAATTTAGAGCCCATCTCCTTAGAAAAACGGTCACATTCATTGCGGTCAGTCGAGGCAAAAATAATATCATCAACATAGATTTGAACATGAATTAAGTGTTTGCCTGACTTTCTGGTGAACAATGTCGGATCAACTGCTCCTTTGCTGAATCCATTAGATACAAGAAACTTTGATAGCGTGTCGTACCATGCCCTTGGAGCTTGCTTCAAACCGTAAAGGGCCTTCTTCAAGCGATAGACATGAGTATGATGCTCTGGATTCACAAAACCTTCAGGTTGGCTGACGTATAAAACCTCTTTCAGATCTTCGTTAAGAAAAGCCGTCTTTACATCCATCTGATAGACTACCATGTTCTTACTAGCAGCGTTAGCCAAGAAGATTCTGATTGCCTCGATACGTGCAACCGGAGCAAATGATTCTTCAAAGTCAATACCCTCCTCTTGACGGTATCCTTTCGCAACCAGTCGAGCCTTGTTCTTTAGCACATCACCATGTTCATCAAGTTTTACTTTGAAGATCCATTTTAGAGCAATGATCATAGCACAGTCAGGAGCAGGTACTAATTCCCATACATCTAGTCGATCGAACTCATGAATTTCTTCTTGCATGGCATTGAACCAACTGTCCTCGGACATTGCGGTTTTGACATCTTTTGGTTCGACCTTTGATAGTATGGAATTGAAGAAGCACCATAAGACATATGTTGCAGGTTGTTTACGGGTGGATACCGGACGAGAGGGATTCCCAATGATATTGTCCAATGGATGATCGTGTGTCCATTTTCTGAAATGCTCGTGTGGTTGTGGTTGAGGAACTGATGTAGCAGAGTTGGTGTCCCCTGATGAAGATGGTTCAGATGATGCATCAGGGGCAAAGATGTTTTCAAATGGTGCATCTTCTGGAGTGATAAAGGGGTTATCTCCATCATAGTTGCCAGACACATTTCCATGATGTACACTCGATGATTGAGGATATGATGATGATGATGAGTGATCTGCAGTAGGCGCTTCTTGACTCAGTGACACAGATACTGAAGGGTTATCTACATTGACTGGGTTAGGGGCTGCCACTGTTGAAGGATTAGACTGATCATTAGCAATAGGTTCATAGTATTCATCAAACATCGGATCAAACAATTTCTTCAACTCATCTTCAGAGGGAGGTACACATGGAACTACTGGTGAGGGGTTTTGTACAAGAGAAGAACTAATGGGACTACTTAATGAATGTTGAGATGCTGGTCCAGAACTTGATTGTCCTGGAGCCATTTGCTCTGACAGCTCATCGAAATGTGACGTGAATAGTTTCCATGATATCTCGAGTTCTTTTGTTGTAGATTCGGTAACCCTTCCTGTTTGGTGCATAACCCACAAAACTCCAATGTCCGCCTTAGCTCTTAATTTACCTAAATCTTGACCATCATTCGTTGGATAGCAGAAAGCACCAAACGCACGAAGGAAAGATAGATCCGGTTTTCGATTGTGGACAAGTTCGTATGGAGTTTTTCCATGAGTGGTGTGGATAAGGGAACGGTTTTGGGTATAGCAAGCAGTGGTAATGGCTTCAGCCCAGAGAAACATTGGAACCTTTGAATAGATTAGCATGGTTCTTGCGGCTTCCACTAGAGTTCGATTTCGTCTTTCAACTACACTGTTCTGTTGAGGAGATCGTGGAACACTTCTTTGATGGCTGATTCCAATGCTTTCATAAAATTGACTTAGTTCTTTGTTAACAAACTCAGTTCCATTATCCGTTCGAATAATTCTAACAGTCTTGTTGAGTCGAACCTGTAGCTGTTTGATAAGTTTGATGATGACATCTGGAGTTTCATCCTTTGTCCTCAAAAACTTAACCCAAGTAAATCGAGAGTAGTCATCAACAACGACTAACACATATTTCTTCCCGTTTATCGTTTGCACTCTCATGGGTCCGCATAGGTCCATATGAAGTGTATGTAGAACTTCCATAACTGAGTTTGCAGGTTTGGGTTTATGGGCATATTTCTTGCTTTTTCCCAATTGGCATGCAGAACAAAGATGATTTTTTTCATACTTCAATCTGGGTAAACCTCTTACGAGGTCCTTTCTAGACAAATCATTTATGGTTCCAAAGTTCAAGTGACTGAGACGACGATGCCATAACCATTACTTTGTTTTAGAGGCTTTAGATAACAAGCAGATTGGAGAATACTTCATCATATCTTCGATAGAGATGGTGTACAAGTTTGTTCCACGTTTTCCTCTTAAAAGTTCCACACCATCAAGTTCTCTAACGAAACAAGTATGTTTTCTAAAGGCCACTTCTAGATCAGAATCACAGAATTGACCGACATAAAACAAATTATGACCAAGAACTTTAACATAATATACCCGGGAAATTACACTATCACCAACCACATAATATCCATAACCCATAATTGCCCCAAAATGGTCGTTTCCAAATCTAACAGTCCCGATAAATTTACTCACGAAGTTCATGAGCCGCGAGCGATCTCCAGTCATATGCTTGGAACAGCCTGAGTCCAGGTACCACGGAACGATTTGAATGACCTGCAGTTGAACACCGACAAGAATAGATGACTGGACAATTGGGATCCCCATGCAAGAATGGGTTCCACTTGGTTAGTAAGTGTGATTGGAGCACCCACATCAGAAGTAGAAACAATGATATCATTAGAGGTAGATGTCAGGCTAGTAGAAACAGTAGATCTATTCAAAGTATGTTCACTTATTAAAGGTATAGTTCTACCAATAGGCATCCATTTCCTAATGGGCATTGATCTAGATAATTTAGGGCACAACTCATTAAGATTGAATTTACGGCCAGTAGGTATCCAATGATATCCTACATTACTATATTTTCTTCCTGTTGGTTTCCAATGTTTTCTATCCCTCTTCCACCTTGGTTTTCTGACCTTCTTATCCTGTTTTCTAGTGTTAACATTTTTTATCGGAGATTTGACAACATTACTCAAATCATTCACAACACATTCATGATTAATACCAGAAATCAAGCATTCATTACATGTTTTGCAAGTAGTAGCAGAATTCGAATTAATTACAGTACGCTTATAGCTAATACTAGAATCAACACGATTCGTCTTATTCAACACAAACTTATTATTCCGAGGATGGTCTTCTATTTTCTTCCACTGATCACTCGTAGCTTGCAAGGTGCTATCTTGCTTTGTATTTCCTGGAGGCTTTAACCCGCTTGCTTTTGTATCACTGATTACTCCTGTAGAGGGAATGATGGGAACATTAGTTGGTTTTGCTACTTTTTGCATTCCTGATCTAGAAGTACTGGGATCTGAAGTACTTGCAAGCACATCAAAGTTCACATGCTTGACTTTCGGCACAGAACAAGGCATATCATGGGTTGCATGCTTAACACTAGGCATAGAACAAGGTATAACGACTTTATCTTTCTTACAAAAGGATTTAGGGCATGTTGCTCTTAAACATTCTAAAAGTTCCTGAGATTGTTTGTTATATAAGCATGCATACCCAACTTCAATATCAAGTGGTTTATTTATGCTATCCTCTTCGACAATCTCTTAGAGACATTCTAGACTATCCTTAAGGTACGAAAGATATTCTTGAAACACAAGTTCGTTATTTCTAAGATGAGGAGGAATATACTTTACAGTCACAGCATACTTAGAATCCGCAGATGCCTTTGATATAACATTCACATCACAGGCGAGTGGCATTTTCCCTTTTACCTGACTCTTCAAATTCTCAATTTCCTTTTGTAAAGAAGTTATTTTTTCATTGTTCTTGTCACGAGTGCCTTTCATTGAATCATATAACTCTTTGAAGTGTCATTTAACCTTTTCATTTTCTTCTAGAAAACTCTCATTTTCTTGTTGTAATACATTAATGATGTTTTGAAGATGAAAGTCTTGAGAATACTGAGAATCTAAAGGAGGAGGCATTTGGGAGCCATTCACATTGTTCTTTTCACCCTTTAATTGTGAAATTTTGGTTTTCAACTTTCTGATCGTGTTACAGTGAGCTCGAATCTGTTCGTCACGTTTGCTTATTTCAGAAACTGCATCAAACTCAGGAACATCCGAGGATGTCTTGATATTTGAGGTTTTAACATTTTCTTTGAGATGTTGATATTTTAGTTGCAAGTCAAAATGTTCAACTTCCAGCTTAAAATAATGTTTTACCAAATTATCATGATCATCCTGTTCAACTTTATCATGCAATTTTGAATTTGTGGTTTCAAGCTCAATGACACGATCATGAGAAACTTTTAATGCAACAGTTAATTCATGAAATTGAGACGCAATAATAGAATAATTTGTAACAGTGTAGAACACATCTTGAGCAACACATTGAGAGATTAAATTATCATTAATGATGTGCAGATTTTTTATCTCAATTTCATTACTCTTAAGCTCACGTTCATACATACTGACCTCAAATTCCATATCAGTAAACATCTTTTTCATTTCTTTAATCTCTGTGTCCATTACTTTTTGAAGACTCTCAAATTGTTCTTTAAGTTGTTTAAAGAAAGGCATGACTTCAGTTAAATAGCATTCTTTAGTTTGTTCAAAACCCATTTCCCCTTCAGTTATCCCAGTGGGTGTGATTCTCTTCTTACTCGTTTTCTTAATATCAACAAATAGTTGGTAAACTACATAAAGGCTGATTAAGGTCTTGCTATTAGTGGGAAGATTTCTAGGCACTAGATGCATTGGTGTATTTGGGGGATACAAAGTGGCTGGAGGCAATTTCCTACAAGGGGAATTCTTTTCGATAAAATCATCAGCTTTTTGCTTGTCCAGATCCTTTTTCCAGAACATTTGTTCAGTGGTCAGCTGGGTCTGAGGTCTAAACTTATTAAAGGCAATCCAGTTTTCCTTAGAATAATTTGGTGTTTTAAAGGTGATATTTTCTTTTATGCACAAGGGATTCTTAAGTTTATCATCCAATTTTTTTCTAGAGACTTCTTCTAATTTTCTATCTTCCTTAGTGCACTCAGCACAAGTGGGTTTCTGTCTAGGCTTAAGAATCTCATTTCCATCATAGATTACCTTTTGAGCTGCTCTAGCAACTTTTCCATACTCGGGATTGGGTACCTCCACAAGGGGGATGCTATGTTTATCGCTTAAGACTCTATGCTTAGTGATCATGTGAGCAGTCTGAATGGTGTTACCTTGTATGTACAGTTTGTTTTCAAGTTTGTTTTTCAAGGTTTTTAGGTTGGAAAAGTCATTCAAAAGTTTTGATTCCTTAGTATTAAATTCCTGTTTAAGCACTTTTACATTTTTTTGAAGTTCTTGCTTTTGCTTAACAGTTTTAGTAAGCTTTTCTTGTAAGGAATTTGACACTTGTTCTAACATTTCTTCCCTAAAGTTACTTTTTCTAATGACTGTACTTATTTGATTATCCATCTCCTGCTCACGGGTGGTCAATTCAAACTTAGCACGTTGTTCATAAATGGCAACTTGTTCCTTATAGGCATTAAGTTCAGAGGTTATGGAATCATCAGGGGCACATGCAGTGTATTCATCAAAAACATAGTCATCATTGACTGCAGAAGATGCATCACTTGATACATATTCACTTCCATCTTGCTTCACATATTGATCATATGGGACAACATTGCTATTACCCATATTTTCAATATCTGATTCAATAATTTCAGTTGATTGTACTTTGTCATGCATCTTTTGCACATCAACCTCATCATATAGTTTTAATACCTCTGAAATGATAGATTCCCTGGAAGGATTAGCCTGTTTTGGTGTAGAAGCCCTTGGAGTTACCATTGGTGAGATACTAGCCATGAAGATGGTCTGGCCAGTTGGTTCATCATCAACATCTGAATCAAATGCATCACAGTCTGCAACTTGAAACGCATTGGGATTGTTCTGACCCATACCCTGCACTGGCCGTTCATCCACACCAGCATCATAAGTTTTGGCATTTCCTTCGGCAAGGAATAGTAATTCTTCCTCATTCAACACAGCTCTACTGTCTTGAGCTTGTACCAGCAGCATCTTGTCCTTGAGGTACTCTGCATTTTGTGGATGTTTTGGAAGAGTGCAATTCCTTGAGTTGTGACCTTCTCCACCACAGTTGTAACACTTGATTGGATTTACTTGACCCTGAGCCATGTTCCTTCCACAATTCTGATTGCCCACATATCCACCACCACCGCCAGCATTCCCATATCCAGCACCAACATTCCCATATCTAGCACCAACATTCCCTTGCTCATTATGTGGAAGGTATGCATTCTATCTTTCTTGCACATTTTGCACCACTACCCTTTCGTCTTTAACCGTAGCATGATTGTGAAGATTGGATGCAGTTCTGAGGTGATTGTTGGTGTGTGGGGTGAAGTTCAAGTTCTGCTTGACTATTAAAGCCAGTTGATTGACAAGTTTTTCCATGAATGTGTCTGATTCTGGAGGCTTATACCCTGGATCCGGAATAAGTTTGTGATTACCATTTCCAGTAAGTATGACTTGAGATTCCTTGGTAGTTATTCCCACATTAGTGTAGAATGCATTTGAATCATTTGACGAGCTAGTATTTCCAGCATTGTTGTTGAAATTTTCAAGGATCATCCGTTCAAACACAGCATGCTTCTCATTTTGGAGCAAATAAGCGTACAATTTCTCATAATTTGTGTTCCTCAAACCTTTCTTTAGCTTGACTGCAGTGACAAATTTGTACCATTCGGGATTCATGTTGTTCACAAACTTTGAATTGAGCTGAATATTTGGCATTGTCATTTTGATATTCCTCATGTCATTCACAAGCTTGTGGAATCTTACAGGATATTCAGTAACACTTTCCCCTGGATTCATCTTAAAGTTCTCAAAATCATCATACAGCTGAGACTCCCTGTCTTTTTTAGTCAATTCAGAACCAGAGAGAAGCATCTTAACATTGTCCCATACTGCCTTAGCTTCAGTGTTGTGATTGATCAGCTTGTAAATGTCCTTAGGTAAACCCTGAAGTATGATGTTTGAAGCCCTGATATCTGCATCATATCTCTTCTTCTCCTTATCAGTAGGTTCATCATACGTCTTTGGTCTATCCAATCCTAAAATCACTGAACCATCAGCAGCAGTTTCAAGAATGTCTCTGGTAGTCTCAACTTGGTATGGTCCTTCATCAATTGACTTAAGTATGTTAACCCATTTTCTTTTCCTAAGCAATACAGTCTGATTCTTTGAGCCCAAGAGTCATAATCGGTTCTGTCCATCATGGGAGGACGAGTGTCAGATCCTGCAGCTTGTACATCATCAGCAATGGAAGAGGTGATTGTAGACATGGTTACAGATTCTACGGGATTTCACAACTCTTTGATTAAACCGGAAAATAGATTTTTTCACGGGATTTTACTAAATCAAGAGAAAACCATAAAACGTAACACGAAGAAACAATAAGTCTCAAAAGAAAAATCGCTCACTTGACAAGTCGCACTGGTTCCCAAATCGCTTTAAGCTGACAAATCGCTAGAACAGACAAATCGCTCACACACAAATCGCTCAAACACACAAATCACTCAAACACACAAATCGATCAAACACACAAATCGCTTAACTGGACAAATTGCTTAAATAGACAACTCGCTTAAATAAACAAGTCGCTTAAACAGACAAATCGCTTACCCAAACAAGTCGCACAAGTACAACCACTACTTTGTCCTTTCTTGTCGTTTTGTCTCAATAGAAAAATCGCATAGTGTATAAATCGCTTCCCAGAAATAGACAAATCGCTTCAATAAGCAATCTTTCTAGAGACAAATCGCATAAAAACAGGGACAAATCGCATACAATAAAACTTGTTCGAGACACAAATCGCTTGCAGGAAACTTTCTAAAACACCACTTTTCAATCCAAAAACAACCCAACCACACTGATTCAAGCCTTCCAAATCAAAACCTAAACACTTATAATGATTCTAAACACAAAAGTACTATCAAAATCCAAACTTTAACACTAGAGATGATCCAAAAGATGCAAACTACTCTAAACTCATTCAAACCCAAAAACCTTATGAAAACCACTAGAAATCCAAGAACATGAAAGATGAATGATCAAACCATGGCTCTTGATACCATTTGTAACATATTGGATTTCATAAACACATCACATATATTAAATATGGGGCGTATAGTATAAGTTTTAGAGAGAGAAAGTGGAAGAGTTTAGGGAACTTAGTTAGACAAAGAAAAATGATATCGTTAAGCTCCAACCCTCTACCTTGGGAGGTAGAGGGTATTTATAGTTTCTTACAAGACACGCCTCCTATGGGATGTGGATCAGGCATACAGTGGGTAAAGACCCGTCCGTCCTCCACGGTGTTACTTAGCAAACTACTTACTAACATAAAATAACTACGACTACGAGCTTTCTAACGAAAACATATACTTGAGGAGACCGACTCTTTAACAACCGGATTTTCTAAATCCTAACAGTACGGTAGACACACAACAAGCAAAATAAACACCCTCGATGTGGGTTGTCTTTCTCAGTTTAACAACAAATAAGCCAAATAAATAAGCCGTAAAATAATAAGCCAATACAATCTTTTAAGTTGTGATTTTTCTTGGTTTTACCACACTATAACAACAACAATTAAAATAATCATACCCACTGGTTTTTAGATCCATTCGAATGGTTTTCAAAGATTCAAAATAAATAACTTTAACAAAACAATAATATATCAAAAGATTTATAAGGGTTCTTACAAAGAGGTGGTGGTGGTTCGAATGAAGTAGAAACCGAATCAAGAACATAAATGGACTCGAACAATCTTGAACCAAAATCGATTACAATGAATAAATTACACTCGGACTAGTGTTAATTACAACCGAATTAACCAAAAAATCAACTCAATTGAGAAAAGCCCTAAAATTATAAACCATAATTTTTGGAGTGATTGTGTGTGAGATGAGTGAAACATGTGAGAAACTTCTCCTTGTTCATAGATGTATAAGAGGAACAATTTAACTCTACTTTCGTGGTCTTGAAATTAACGCACCCTCCGCTACTATCGTTTTCCCACAGCCACGCCCTAGGTAACTGATAGCCTTAATAGTTTTTATTAGAAGTGATGGTCATTCACATTTAGGAACTTTGTAACGTGTGTTAGATATCGTATTAGAATAGTCAACGGGCTCGTGGATTGGACTAAGCTAAATGGCTAGAAGTTATGTTAAGCTAGCCTTGTATAAGTTCAAGTAACCTAATCCAATCCAAGTCCATCCCACGGCCCATGGCAAGCCCATTAGGGTAGTATTGTAAGGAAGTATAAATACCCCTCAAATGGTCATTTGAGGGGTGTGCTTGAAAGTGTGTGTGTGTGTGTGTGTTTTCTTTGGAATATACAACATATTGTGTTCATCTTTCTCTCTACATATACACGGTTTATAACATCAAGTCACCATCTTTCTCTCATCTTTGTTTCTTACTTCTACGCATAAAGTGTGTTTGGTTTACGTGTGTTCATCTTGTGATAAGGTGTGTACGCGTAAGGTTGGTGTAAAAGTGAGGTCCTACAATTAGTATCAATCGCCTAACAATGGTTTAGGAGTGTTTGTGTTCGTTTTTGTTAAATCTTTAAACATAAAGTTGCTTTTTTCTCTATAAAACGTGGGCTTTTTGCATAAAGTTTTGATTTTTACTTGGTTTTAAGCTTAAAGTTGTAGACTTTATTGAGTTTTAAGTGTTTTGGAAAAAGTTTGTGCAAAAGAAATCGTTTGGAAACGTGTTTTTGGTGAAAAAATTCGTGTTTTTGCAAAACTGGGTATTTTACGCGTAAGCAGCATCTTGGTCAAAACCCTCTTTTTACGCGTAAGAAAAGTCAAAACCCTATTTTTACGCATAAGGTTTTACGCGTAAGATTTGAAGTTTACGCATAAGCTTTTGGTGAACCATCTAACGGTTACTCAGTGCTTCCCTCACTTGGATAAGTTTGTGGAACACTTCGACTTGTGGATATCTTTTACGCTGTGACAGTGTAAAGGATTTTTGGTTTTAAACCTAAGTTTACGCATAAGCTAAACGCTTACGAGTAACACTCTACGCATAAGCTAACACTTACGCGTAAGGTTTTTACGACTAAGCATTGTGTTTACCCATAAGTTTACGGTTAACCTTAAGTTTACGCATAAGTTGGGTTTTACGCATAAGGAATCCTACGCCTAAGCTTTCTACGCATAAGCAATCCTACGCATAAGCACCATTTTCTACGCTTAATAACAGGTTTACGAGTAAGATTTTGTGCAAAACTTCAAACGGCTATAACTTTTGAACCGTAACTCCGTTTTCAGCGTTCTACCCATCAAAACGACTGTGAGAACGAGTAGAATAGACCGCCGAATAAACTAAAGTTGATTCGGGTCAACCTTCAAATCCTAAAAGCGCTCCGAAAAGAAGTTATTGAGGTTTTTAAGTTTTTAGACCAAATTTTCACTACAACAACCGAGCTTAATCTTCATCAAACACAACTCCTTTATTGTTGAATCGATCCTACATCTACTTTATCATCACATACCTTCATCAATGGCAACTCAACAAGACATTCATGCAGCTGGTGCTGAAAACCGTCCTCCTATGTTGGAAAAAGGTGGTTATCTTCAATGGACAAGTCGAATGCTTCGTTACATCAAGACAAAACCTAATGGAAAATTGATGATTCAATCCATTCAGAATGGACCCTTCATGCCTCGACAAGTCCAAGACCCTGGAAATGCTGATGCAACGCCTCCCGTCCCACAATTTTTTCGTCTTCAAAAAGAATCAGAATACTCTGAAGAGGATCAGAAGTAAGTCGAAGCAGATGACATGGCAATTCATATTGTCCAACTGGGTTTACCAAGAGACATCTTTGCTGCTGTAGACAGTTGTGAAACTGCTTTCGATATGTGGGAACGTGTTAGACGGCTTTGTCATGGAACAAAAATTGGTCAACAAGATACGGAGAACAAGCTGCTAACTGCTTGGGAGAAATTTACATCTACTCCAGGAGAATCCATTGAATCATACTATGGAAGGTTCTGCACTTTAATGAATGAGCTTATCAGAAACAAGTTGACACCCAGACCTATCGTGAGCAACATCAAGTTCCTGAACAATCTACCAGAAGAATGGGGACGATATGTCACTATTTTCAACCAAACAAAAGACTTACATCAAGTGAACTTTGATCAACTCAATGATTTTCTAAAACAAAACCAAAATGAAGTGAATGAAGTCAGGAAATAAATATTAGCAAAGAATCATGATCCATTGGCACTTATTGCAAAGACTTAAACTCCAGTGAATACACAACAACAAGCTTCATCATCTTCCACTAACAACAACTTGCAGCAATACATTCCACAACAACAAGCTGTTATCCTTCAACAACAAACCTATCCACCAGAACAACAACATTACCAGGAACAAGGAATCACTGATCTTGAAATTGAACAACGACAAGCTTTGCTACAGGCATTTGCATTTTTGGGTAAAGCATTCAGAAGTCGCTATTCCACACCAACTAACAACAACCAAAGGATTTCATCAAACACTCGCAACAGGAAAATTGCACAACCGGGTGTGAACATGGGTAATCAAAGATAAATGGTTGGAGTTATTGCGAACCCACAGGGATATGCTACTGGATTTCAGACGGGTAATTAGGCGGTTCCGAATCAGGGTAATCAGTTGGGTCAGAATGTTGGAAATCAGATGGGGCAGAATGTTAGGAATAGAGCAGTGGGTAATCAGAATGGGAATGTTGCAGCTCCAGTCGTTGGGAATTATGGAAATGTGAATCAGGGTAATCAGGTTACGTGTTACAACTGTCAAGGAGTGGGTCACATGGCAAGGAACTGTCCTACTAAGCCGAAAAAGAAGGATCTTGCGTATCTTCAGAAAGCTATCATGTTGGTACAAAAAGAAAATGCATGACTTCAATTGAGTGCTGAGGAACATGACTTTATGGCCATTATGGATGAGTTGGAAGACCTTGAGGAAATCACGGCAAACTGCATCTTCATGGCAAATCTTCAGGAGACTAAGTACGACATTGATTCTGACGCACCTCTTGTCTATGACGCCAATGCAATATCTGAGGTATCAATCACTGATCCATGCTATAACAATGTCATATTTGATGTGTTTACTCATGACGAACAGCATTATGTGACATCAGCACCTACTTATGATACATACCTGGACAATCCGAGTTGTAGCAATACTAACTCTGAGACTCCAGATGTGGATCCTAGTGGAGACTGTGTGGCACAAAATACTAAGACTGATGAGGAAACACGTGCTTATTTTGAATCATTAATAAATAACTGTGGCATTGAAATTGAGAAAGTTAGAACGGTCAATCGCGAAGTTAAGGCCGCGAATGCTAAATTGACCGCTGAGCTTGAGAGTTACAAGGAGAACGCAAAAGCCTTTGAATTTCATAAAAACAAAGAATCAGAATTAGAAATTGGTTATCGAAATTTGGTTTCTAAAGAACAACTATTGCAAATCAAGTATAACACACTTGATGTGAATTTGAACTTGAAAATTAAATCTTTAAACAAGGAAATTTCTAATTTAAATGACCAACTTTCTAAACAAAAAGAAATATTTTCTAATCTTGAAAAAGAGAAGAAGCAGTTGATTACTGATTTTTCAAAACGAGAAGATTCTCTTCTTGATGAAATTCTTGATAAAAATGAAAAAATCCAAACTTTGGAAAATTTTCTTCTTAAAACGGGTCATTCTTCTCAAACAATCAAGATGCTTTCTAATCAAGTAAATCCGCGTTTTCATACTAATCATAGAATGGCACTTGGTAACGACCCTTATTCGTTCCTCAAGAAAGCTCAGAAACCTCAGAATGTGTTAAACAATGGAAATGTTTTACATGAACCCATTATTGTTCGTGATTCTCTTGAAACGTTAGAACTATCTGAGGAGAGTAGATCAAAAATGAAACAAAAAAAATCCGGAAATCAAACCAATTGATTATAACAAATGGAACAAAATTAACGGAATTACTTTTGTTAATCAAAAAGAAAAGCCAAAGTTTTCCATCACACCAAGTGTTTCAAACAAAGAGTCAACACCTGTTTCAAAATATGTTTCAAAACCAGTTGTTGTCTCAAATTCTCTTTCGAACATTGAACAAATGTCTTCAAACAATCCTTTTAACACAAGTGATGCGAGAAGTATTTCAGAAAATGTGAAAACTAGAATTGCAGATCTTCAAGACACTGTTAAAACTAAAACCAATATTACAACAAACATCTGGTTTAATAGTTTTGATAATGAAAATAAAAAGTATTTTCAAACTCAAATTGCCCCTCAGCTGAATAACATCAACTCAAGGGTAATTCATTTTGAACAAGCGTTTTTGAAAGAAACAGCTGACTTTGTCAAGGACCATAAATCCCTGATAAAGCAAGCTAATAACTGTGTCGAACACATCAAATTTTTGGAAAATTTAAATGACTCTCTCTTCGAAGATGTTCTGACTACCGATATTATGTCCATTATTTTACAAACATATTCTGTTGAAGATCATGAAAGACTCCAGCCTGAGACCTCCAAAATTGTTTCAAAATATGAAAAAGCACTTGAGAAACTTGAAAAAGAAAATGTCTCATATTTTAAACAACTTGATCGAAAAACTGAGGAATGCAAGTATGACAAACTGTCATATGAGCGTGCCTACAATGACATGAAAGCGAAAAATGATCTTTTGAGGGCTCAGCTGGAATGTCAAAAAGGAAAGGCAGTGGATACTAAGATTTCAAAACCATTGACTGAGGAGAAAGCAAATGTTCCCAAACCGGTTTTAAAACCAAAAATGTCTGTTTCAATGCCTCCTCCAAAAGTCAATGAGAAAAATGATTTATCAAAACCAGTCACTCCACCTGCCTTGCCTAAACAAAATGTTGATAAAGGAAAAGCGGTTATCGAGAAACCAAAAGTTTTAGCTCCTGGCCTTTTTAAGATGCGTACCTGATGAGTGTCTAAATACTCATCATTTTTGTACCATTTAAACTGCAAAAACATCTGAAAACACTCAGAAATGCATCAAAATGATAAAAATATCACAAATAAGTGTTTTATGTGTTTTAAATGCAAAAATATCAAAATCTGGTAAAAAACGTATCAAATTTGCATAATTGGCAGTTTTAGTCCCCCAAGTTTCAAAAGTTGTCAAAAACAGTCCCTGGTAAATCTAAATAAAGAAAAATGTTATTCAAGGTCCCTGAAATATTCTAAGTTGTCAAAAATGGTCCTTGAATAAATCTTTTGTTAAATGGCAGAAAAGGTCCCTGAACTTTTTAAATTGTCAAGTTTGGTCCCTGGAAAATTTGAAAATGTCAAAACTGGTCCCTGTACTATGGAAACCTGTCACTTTTAGTCCTTGGAACAACTTTGTGAAAATGGCAGAACTAGTCCCTCAATTTTCAGAATTGGCAAACAAGGCCCTTGATGATTTAAAACCCTTAAACAACCTTTGACCCTTGTCAATACCAAATGACCCCTGCCTTTTCCCTTTTGAACCCCCAGGTCAAACAAAGTCAAACTTTCAGCTTTGCCCGCCCACCTTCTTCCCCACTGGACCACACCCCTGCAACCTCTGCAACTGCTTCTCCCATCACCTCATCACACCCCTTATCACCTCAACCCCCCTCATCATCACCCTACAAGTCCACCCCCCCCCCTAGTTGCTAGCTCAGAAACCCTATAAGTCAAATTGTCCATTTCCCGCCAAAATTGGATATATAGCCAAACTGAGCAAAACTCATCCATTGGCTCTGAGGAGTGGTGGGATTCACTCATAAAGACACGTGGAGGCTTGTGGAGCTATAAAAAGGAGGAGAGAAGAAGCAAAATTCAGTAGTTAGTTTTTAAAATTTTCAATGTATGTCGTTTTTTCCTTAAACTGTTCTAATTAGTTTTTAAAATGTAATTTCAAGCTTTTATGTATTAAACCTTAGCTACTTAATGATTGTAATTCAATTTTGAGTATCAATTCAAAGTTTCACTTCAGTTTCATAATTTCAAGTGTACTGTTGCAAAATCCAATTTCAAAATCTCATCTCCAGGCCTTTGACAGCTTATTATTAAGTTTCAATAAGCTTATTTGAGCTATTTAAAGCTTTTGATAAGCTCACAATTCATTTCTAAGCAAATGTGGTACATGGTCAATGAAAGTCAACTGGGAAGCTAAAATGGACAATGGTGATCTTAGGTGGATGCAGTGGTGATGATTGGTTGAAATAGGTTAGGGTAATGCAGGTTTGGGGTTTGGTTTAGCTTACAACACCAATTGGATAGTTGTAAGTAAGTTTCTCATTTTCAAATTTCTAGTCAAATTACAGTTTATGCTTGTTTATGTATTTGTAGTTACCAATGATTTAAACCTGTTTAGATAGTAGTGTTTAGGTTAATTAGACTTAATTTGATCATTAATGTTTGTTGGATCAGTGGTTAACTTTGATTTTGATTGCATTATCTGTCATTAAAGGGTGTTTGGTTTGTCCAATAAATCTGAGTTTAAGACTGTCTTGGTGAAAGATTTTTGTTGCATTTATCTCTAATATCACCAGTAACATTGTTTCAACAAGAGTTTGCACAAGTTTTTCTCTAAAAGTCAAAATGATCTAGTAAATGTCTTGTCCACTTCACTGTTGGAATTTTTGCACCTCAAATTCTTGTTGTGTGCTCCAAATACCTAGATTAAGCTAGCAGTAGTCTTATTTCATGTATTCATATCATTTCCAGTCCACAAATCAAGATCAAGTTTCACATAAGTCAACATTTAAGTTTTGTTAAAAAGTCAAATATTGCAAAAACCAGTTTTGAGCTCAACAAGAAGGATTTTTCATTTACTCATCTCTGGACCAATTTTAATGAAACTTGTTGTTTTAAAAAGCTCATCTGGTCTAATTTCTTATTACCGATTTTGAAGATTTTTGTAATTTTTTTATATGCACCAAAATAGCTTGTGGATTTGGTCTCAAATTCTGAGAGTGCCCTGTGCACTAGCAGTTATATTTTGACAGCAACTTGCAGGCTTCCTCACAAGCTCATAAGAGCTTGTGAGAAGCTGATTTTTGGTTTATAAATAGGCAGTCAGGTGTACTTTAGGTTGCTTTATCTGTTTTCAAGTTTCAGTTTCTTGAGGAACTTATTTTTCAGCTGTAAAGTAGGTCTCTTAAATTGAATTTAGCACATTACTCAAATCAATCAAATCTGATTAAGTTGCAATTTAGAGGTCTAAAGCCTCTGAGACTTGTTGCTTTTGATCACTTTTGGCATATTGTAGTTGCTGTTTCAGTTTGGTAGCCATTGGTGCTCTTTTGCCTAATCAAGTGCTTATTTCAATAAGCACTTCCATAGCAGTTCCTAATTCCTCCACACATGCACCTGTTTTTCTAATTTTCCTAGCTTCCTTATATCATTTTAGAGTTTCCCTGAAATTTTCAGATTTTTCCTAGCTTGTTTGCTATTTTTCTTGATTTAAATTAGTTTTTAAGCATTTTTAATTAGCTTTTAATACAAAAAATTCAGGAAAGTATCAAAAAAATAATTTTTCATTTTTATTAAGTTAAGATAAATATAAAAAGCCAAAAACATATTTTTCCATATTTTTCTTAGTTAAATTTGTATTTTTAAATATTTTAATTAGTTTTTAATAGTTTAAAATTCCTAGAAAATAGAAAAATAACCAGAAAAATACAAAAATAGTTTTGAAAATTCTAGTTTGTTATTTTAGATTTTTCTAAGTCTTAATTTTATTTTTCTAGCTTTATTTCCTATTTTCTTGTATTTTAGGTAATTATTAAATAGTTAAAAATAGTTTTTAATTAATAATAATTAATTAAATAGTTATAAAAATAATTTTCCTTTTCTATAAATTTTCTTATATCATTAGGATTGTAAAAATGTATTTTTCATATTTTTAGGATTTATATTGTATAAGTTTCACGTTTTTATTTGTACGTTTACGTAATTTTGTTTTAAAACGTAAGTTTTAGGTTTTAAACGTTCATCATTTTGCAAATAGTGATAGCGTTTATTTAATATTTTTTATCTTTTTAGTTTTCTTTAATTTGCATTTAAGCCGTTTTCAATTGTTGGCTTTTTCTGTAGTTATAATAAATCAAAAATCTCTTTTCCCGTTCAAATCTCTCGATCACTACACGTCTGACTATTCTCGCACAGCTCGTTGGGACTTAACGACCTGGGGAAACACTATACTCTCCTGATCTTCATTGCATTCGTGTTTAAGCTGTTTTAAGTTCCTTACGGTTGGTCATTCACAAGTGGCTAACTCGCGTGAGAAAACTTGACGGTTCTGCACGGATCAGTACCACTAATGCATCTGCCTCCACATCTAAAACATATGGAACAAACGACATAAGTTTAGAAAAGCACTCTAAAGAGACTAGGAAAGCTGAAACCACTTCTCTAGATAAAAATGTGAATCCTAATGAGTGTGCCTTACCTTCTACAGGACTAGGAAGCACCTCTAGGAGCAGCAGACTAAAGCCTAAGAGTAATACAAGGAACAATAGAGTCTCGCTTGCCTCTAAGAGTAGTCGCTTGAATAAAGAGAAGAAAGTAGAAGAACACCCTAGGAATTTACCGCTTTGTAATAAGAAAGACATTTCATCTAAATGTAATGAACGTATGAACTCTGCTAAGTTTAATGAATCTATTTGTTTAACTTGCAAGAAATCTTTAACTAATGTTCATGATGATTGTGTTTCTAAGAATGAGATTGTTAAGCCTGTTAAGAAGAATGTTCCCAAAAGAACTTATGCTAAACGATTAGGAAGACTAGTTGCGAGACTTAGGCTTTACACTACCGATAGGGAGCATAATGTTTACTATAGGGATGACATTTGGAAACCCACGGGTAGAACTTTCACACTCCAGAATGGTAGAATGAGTGATGAACCTGTCTTACTGTAGCAACCGGTAATTTTCCAAACCTATTTTAATAGTAAAATATTATTTATTATTATTTATTTTTCATTCAGAATTTCCCGAGCCAATTTGATCTTGAAAACAAGAATTTTATTGTTAAATGTGGGAAACTACGCGCGTACCGAGACAACCGTAAACCCATTAAACTATTTAAATTTTATTATAATGATTACGAGAATCGAGTCATGTGAATATTCGTTTTAATTGTAAAAGTTGTTTTAAAAACGATGCCGTAATTCTCGTGCCTTGAATCGACCGTTATCGAGCATTAATAAGCCCCGAACCTCTACATCGCAAAAGTTACAAAAAAATTACGACTATGGTCCTTGCAGTTAAAGTTACAGCTACGCCTCTCCTTAAAAGAACTTTTGGCACAAATGGTCCTTGTGGTGTTTTTGCTCAAAGATAAAAGAGTAAATCTTAAGGTTCCTTTTCATTAAAAAAAACCCTAGTTGGCACACACTCCTCTCACTTTTATCAGCCGCCACACCTTCTCCAGCCACCTACTGCTCCGACCCCCTTTTTCCACCGGTCACTACCACGGCCATCTCCAACAGCAGCCGCCTCACCCACCATCATTATCACCTTCATCCTCCACCATCTGCCATATCACGCTGGCCACATCACCAACCTCACACCACAACCACACTGATCATCTCTTGGCCACTATCACAGCCGCCACTCCACCATCGTGCCACCATCACAGTCTTAGTATGCCGTCGTCGTTAGTACAAGGAAGACGAAGATAATCAAGGTGTCGCATTCAAGATGCGGGTTTAGTGTGATGTGGGTCACACCTAGGATCGTGTTCGTGTTCTTGACCGTTTTTCATCCTCAACCGATTCATCTCACTTTCCACTCTTGATTGTTGTGGTGGTAAAACCATTATTTCCGTTTCATATTTTTTTTTTCTCTTTTAGAACCGATTGTATATATATTCAGGTGTTAATATTTTCATGGAATCAAAACCGGATTAAAAACAATCTATCAATGTTTTCGTGTAATAGAGATGGATTAAAAACCTGTTTTGGAAATATGTTCGTGTGGATAAACTGGACAAAGTATTTTTGTTATGATTCGTGCGGTGAATCTGTTGTCAATGGTGTTTTGTTTATTATGATCTTTTTTTATGTCGTGAGTGGTGTTGATTATGGGTCGAGACCCTTATTGAGACCCAGGGTTGGTTTCAGGTTATTTACTCACTGGTTTTGTACACGAATTGGAGTTGGTATTCAGTTGTTCATTTTGATTATGGACGTGGGTTATGTTTGCATATCGTATTCGTATTGCTTGTGTTAAAATAGTTTTGTGCTCATTACTTTGTTTTATTTTATTTGTTTCTTGGTCGCGGGTTGTCAACAACCACCAAAGGTATGGTTGTGTCCATGTAAATCAAATAGGAGTATGTGTTGGGTTAGTCGCGTACTCATGCTCTTAGTCCCAGTCGGGGTGTTTGATTGTGTATCTAACTAAAGGGTGTGTTTAATCGTTAAGTATGTGAGTATTAAGTGTATGCTAATAGTTTAATTGGATATCGAGCTAACGTGGTCATTATTTTTAACCCTAGCGGTATTGGTAAGTTTCGAATAGGTTGATACTTCTTGAACTCGAATAGTACTAATTTTGATATTGGGACCGAGACTTGAAAATTTGATTACACTTTGATTCTGATTATTACTTGACATTTTGGACATTTTCGGATTATATCTATTGGACACTTATTGGACTTGAAATGAATTTAGTATATTAGATGTGCAACAAACATACAATGAGGACTCGATGTTTAATAATCAACGAATACCTTTAATAGTTTTATTTAAATGGGCTTGGGAAATTGAAATTAATGAAATGTAAAAAAATAAACTTTTCTAATTACTTATTTACATCATAAACTTTTTAACAAATGTACATTTTTTTTCTTCTAAACGTTAACATTTTATCAAGAAATTTACTGGGTAAATGTTTGAAACTCTACCTATTAATTACTTATGACCTATTTGTTAAGCGACCCTTACTCGTTTAATTTCTTTTATATGTTTTATTGCTTAAGCGTGTGTTCTTGAGCCTTGGGCAATATTTCTTGGCTATTCCTTTATAATGTTTTAGGATATACATTATGCTTTAGTGTGAGTTATGTTTGGCGTGAGTTATGTTTGGCGTGAGTTCCATGTCGAGTCTTTGTTTTTCTTACCACCAAACGAAACGTTGACACTAAACTTTTCTTACGAGAAACGACATTAAACATTTTATAAAATATCGATGCAAGTATTCCACGAAAACTAAGACCCGTTGTCTTTCGGAAATTCATTTGTTCTGCTAGATTTATTTTGAGATGACTATATACTTATTAGGTTGTGTCGTGTCCGTACCATTGTACCTGTACTTTCTATACCGTTGTGTGTGCCTCTTGATGCCAGTTGTGTCAATTGTGATGCTCGCATTACTTCATATCAAGGTGAGTTCATGACCCCTACTTTACTTGTTTTGAAAACACTTTTGGGGGAGAATACATGCTTGTTTACTAAATTTCACTATTTGCAAATGACTTGATTTTTGAAAACTTTATGTGCTTCGCTAAACAACTTATTCAGTTATTCAATTATCATTACAATAAATTTATTTCTTTCGCTGTGCTAAATTCATATTATTTCATTTTGGGACATATATGTGTATGTAATTGTGTGCATGAGTGCTTGTAGTGGTTGACAAATTACATTTATCCAACAGTCTTCGGGACTGGTTGGATTCCTATTATTTCATTTATCCTAAGGTTTAGCTCCAGCAGGTTTGCGATAATAACTGATTGGATTCCTATTGTGCACGGGACCACGTGGTGGTCGGATTTCATGATGTGGATTACATGATCTGGATTGCATTTCATTTTACTACTTGCTCAGTACTATTACTTATACATATGTCCTACTAGTTTATCATTTCACAGCAAAACTGATTTACTACTTTATTTCAAACCTATGAACTCACCAACCTCATGTTGACATTTTTAGCATGTATTTTCAGGTTTATCGTGACAGCTTACATTGGAGGCTTTTGGCATGGCATGGCATGGTCATAGGATACATGGACATTTTTGGGACCGCTTTGTTATTATTATTATGGGCCTGTATTTCCGCACTAATTTTGAATAATGTAAACATTATTCAATTGTTTATAAAGTTTCTTAATGTAAAACCGTTGTTCTACACTTTGTGTTGTGATACCAATTAATAGCACCCCATGACCCGAATGCTTCCGCTGTATCAAATTTGGGGGTGTTACACTTACCAATAGATAACTTCTATAAGTGTGATCAAGATTTTACCTCTAACCCAAAGGAACCAAAATCAAAACGGTTTCCAAAATCTTCTTCTTCTGTTATTGGCAGGTTATCGAAATATGTCTTTGGATCGTTGACTCGGGTTGCTCCAAGCACATGACCGGGAATCTAAAGCTGCTGATCAATTTCGTCTGGCAATTCATGGGAACCGTATGTTTCGGAAATGATCATGTAGCAACTATCATGGGTTATGGAGATCTACCTTTTGGAAATTATTTGATCACTCGGGTATACTATGTCGAAGGGTTGGGACAAAATTTGTTTTCAGTCGGGCAGTTCTGTGATGCAGATTTAGAGGTTGCTTTTAGGAAAAATGCTTGCTTCGTTAGAAACTTGAATGGGACTGATCTCTTAAATGGGAATCGTGATACAAACTTGTATGCTATTGATGCGTGCCAAACAGTCAAGCTAAATCACTCAAGCCCGCCACTTGTGAATGGCAGACCGTAATCAGCTTAAAACTGCTCAAGCACGAATGCAATGAAGATCTGAGGAGTATAGGATTTCCCCGGGTCGTTATGTCCCAGCGAGCTATGCAATGGATCACCCTACGAATAGTGATCGAGAAATTTGAACGGAAAAGAGTATTTGGAATGATTATAACTACAGAAAAAGCCAACAGATTACAATGGCTTAAATGCAAATTAAAAGAAATTAAAAAGATAAAAAATATTAAATAAACGCTATCACTATAATTAAAATGATGTTTTTGTTTTTATGTTTTTATAAAACTGAATTTAAAAACTAGGTAACGTACAATAGAAAAAGTGAAACTTACACAATATTAACCCTAAAAATATGAAAATGATATTTTTACAAACCTAATGATAAAAGAAAATTATTAGAAAAAGAAAACTATTTTTATAACTAATTATCTAATTTTTATTAATTAAAAACTATTTTTAACTATTAAATAATTACCTAAAATACAAGAAAATAGGAAATTAAGCTAGAAAAATAAAATTAAAACTTAGAAAAATCTAAAATATCAAAATAGAATTTTCAAAACTATTTTTATATTTTCTGATTATTTTTGTATTTTCTAGGAATTAAAAACTATTAAAAACTAATTAAATTATTTAAAATACAAATTTAACTAAGGAAAATATAGAAAAATAATTTTTTGGCTTTTTATATTTATCTAAACTTAAGAAAAATGAAAAAGTATTTTTTTGAAACTTTTCTTAATTTTTTGTATTTAAAGCTAATTAAAAATGCTTAAAAACTAATTAAAATGTAGAAAAATAGCAAGCAAGCTAGGAAAAATCTGAAAAATTCAAGATAACTCTAAAATTATATTAGGAAACTAGGAAAAATGGAAAAACAGTAGGTTGTGTGGAGAAAAATGCAACTGCTATGGAATGTGCTTAGAAATAAGCACTTTCAATAAGCCAACAACCACAATAAGCTACCAAATGTTACCAGCAGTTCTACTATGCTATAATAGCTAAAATGCAACTAAAAACAATAAGCCATAGCCTCTGAATTGCAAGATGTACAGATTTGCTTATTTGAGAATAAGCTAAAAACAGTTTCTAGGTGCCTACTTGCAGTCACCAAATAAGCACTCAAATAAGCTAGAAATCTAAAACCAACTATGGGGACCTAAAGTAGTCCTAGCTGAGACCTTACAAACTAAAAACCAGACCTTGGGAAGCTCTAATGAGACCTGTGCAGGCTTGCACAAATCTGAGAAAAGCTCAGTTAATGCTGAGCTTTTGGAGCAGGGCAACTAGGAGCTACTTGAGAAGCTTGTTTGGAGCTTATAAAAAATTGGTAAAATTCTAAAAAAATGCTAATAAGAAATGATACCAGCTGAGGTTTATGAAGCCACAAATTTCACTTGATGTGGCTCAAAAATGAACTCATGAAAATTCCTTGTAATTGGGCTCAAAACAGATTTTTGCCAATTTGACTTTTGATATGAATTTGAAAGTTTGACTATATTGAACTTTGATTCCAATTTTATGACTAATATTGATGAAATATGATGTGATGAGCTCACTGCAAGCTTTATCTAAGAACTTTAAACACAAAACAAAAGCTTGCTTTTCACAAATCACAACAGTTAACTGATTAGGACAGATTTCATGGGATTTTGACTTTCAGTGGTTTGCAGGGTCAATTTAATGACTCAAATGAGTATATATGGACTAAACAAACATGAGCTAACAGATTTCAACTCATGAATACACCTATAGTACAGATTTAAGCTATAAACCAAACACCCCTTAATTTGACTGTTTTGAAAATTAAATGAGCTAATCAATGCTACAACATGTTTTAATGATCAATCTCAGTTCAAATAACCTAAATACAACTAAATACACAGAATGAAACTAGTTAAAACTACAAAGACAGATTATGCTTATGAACTTGAAAGTTGCACTTACAATTGGTCCAAAGCCACTATGGCTTGAATCCTGTGAACAAGTGAACACTAGCCTAATCCAACCCCTAACCTAACTCTGATTCAACCCAAATCCAGCTCTGATTCAACCATTTCCCATTTCCAAGACCTCATGAGCTTAATTTGACTTTTGTTGACCCGATTCCAAAATGGCTTCAAACTTAAATACAAGCTTATAACAAGCTATAATAAGCTAATATAAGCCTATGTGAGCTTAAAAATAGGCTAATAAAAGCTTGTACACAAGACTTTGAGATGGAAATTTTCAACAGTAGACTTGAAATGTGAATTGTAAACACAAACTGATATTAATGCTTGAAATGAGTTTCAGTACACTTAAAAACTTTAAATTGATACAAAGCAACAAAAGATTACAGAGTTTCTGCTAAATTAAGAACTTTAAAATAAAAATGACATTTTAAGAAAATTAAAAACTAGTAGACTACTTCTCTTGCTTCCTTCTTGCCTCTTTTATATCCAAAACTGCTTATCTCTCTCCTCTGAACAGTTCCCACCATTTCTCAGCCATTGGATGGCTTAAAACTGATCCTGGCCGTTTAAATGGTTTTTGGCGCCAAATCTGTTTTTAACAGATGGAGAGTTGAGTGAAATGGGGGAGAGGCATTAATTGCATTTGGAGTTTGGTGGAGGTGGGGGGGACATGGGAAGAAGATTGTGAGCTGAGTGGTTGTGTTGGTGGCTGGAATGGTGGGCAGACAAGGGGAGGGAAATGGGGGAAAGGAGATGGGCGGGGTGGTTTGTTTGACTGCCATTTGACCAAGGCAGTATTAATAATCAAGGGTCCAAAATTGGTATTTGACAGGGGTCACATGTGGATTGGCAAGGGACCAAGGGTCAAAAAGGTGTAAAGGGTCTTAATTACACAAGGACTAAATGTGTAAATTCTGAAATTAGAAGGACCTAGGCTGCCAATTCAATAAAGTTGATCCAAGGGCTGAAAGTGACAATCTCAAAAAGTACAAGGACCAAACTTGCCATTTTCAAATTTCCAGGGGCCATTTTTGCCAAATTTCAAAGTTGGAGGACCAAACTTGTAATTTTCTCAAACTTTTGACATTTTTCACCAAAGGACTAAATTTGACAACTTATGATTTTAAAAGGACCTTTGGTGATTTTACTTTTGAAATTATGTGCTCAGGGACTGTTTTTGACAACTTTTGAAACTTGGGGGACTGAAACTGCCAATTATGCAAACTTTGCTCATTTTTCATCTGATTTTGAACATTTTGCATCTGAAACATATAAAATGCAATTTTGGAATATTTTCAGTATTTTGATGCATTTGTGAGCATTTTTAAACGTTTTGCAGTTCAGATTTGACTAAAAATGATGAGTATTTACACACTCATCAATCCCCCACACTAAACTATTGCTAGTCCCTAGCAATCTTTTGAGAAAAACTTAATGGATTTGAAACTCTTTACCAAAAGCCATTACTTCTGGAGTAGCCAAATGTTTCAGTTCAAGTAAGAACCATGGTACACCGATAACCATGTGATTTTGAGCAAACCACCAGCTTCCAACGGATTTGATTTGTCTTTACTAGAAGTCGTTTGCTCTGGACTAGCCAACTCTTAGATAAATCATCAATATTATCTTTGGTGAGCTGATTACTAATTATGGATTTTCCACTGCCTTTACCACAAGCCATAATCTTGCGGGCTAGCCAACTCTTCACTTTTTAGGATATGGTGAGTTGAATACCATACAATTTTGGGCAAATTGCAAGCCGTCAACGGATTTGAGATATCTTTACCAGAAGCCGTTTGCTCCTGGATTAGCCAATCCTTTAGTTTATTAGACAAGGCGGACTGATAACCAATTGAGTAAGTGTAAAACACTTACTCCAAAAAAAAATTTTTGGCCAAAAACGGGGGAATTGAGCGGTATAATTACATGATAAAATTCGTGAGAATCCCCCCCACACTAGAGATGAATATTGCCCTCAATATTCAAAGTACCGGCGGTTATGCCGAAACTGAGAACGTAAAAGGGAAATACTACGGCCATTATTTAGAAAGAAGATTTTTTTTTTTTTTTTTTTTTTTTTTTTTTTGAAAAGACTTATATACACAACATGTGGGGCAACCCCCCCACACTAGGGTGGTAGAAAGATAGAAAGAAGTCAGAAATATGGGTGAAAACCCATATTGCATGCTACTGTTTTTGATTTCCGAGTCGCTAGCTTGACTCGACCCCGTATTCATTTGTTCATGGGGAAAGTAACGTGGAAAACCAATCTCGATCGGACTTTCGTTCACAATGTTAATAAACATATGAACATCAGAAAGTTCCACACCGACGAGATACAACCTCGGTATTGTTAATAGTAGAAACTATAAGGGATGATACCGGGGTCAAAGATGGTGTCCTCATTCCCGAAAGAGAAAAGGGAAAGAGCAACCACACCATCTGTGAAGAATGGAATAAAGACGTACATGAGAATGCAAGTCCATTCCTCAGCAGAGAGAAGAAAATCACCAGTTTTGACATCTTTAAGCTTAAACTTGAAGCTTAGATGGTGATTGTCAAAAAGATGTCCGGGAGGGAGGGTGGGTAACGGTTCTTCAATCAACAGATTTTCCAGAAAAAGGATGTCTCCCTCCGGATCAAAGTAAGTGTTATCAATTCCCGTTGGAATTGACTCATCACTAAGAAAGGCATCGACTTCATTCCAAAAGTTGTCATCTTCCTCATCAGGAGTGAGAGAAGGGATGGAAGAGTCGGGAATAAGACTAGAAGATGATGGATTCTTTTTGAGCAATTCATCAATGGGAAGAATGTCTCCCATTGGATCACAATCATCATCATCCAATTCAGATGAAACTGAAGAGAGTTTGGTTTCATCCACAGAGTTAACAATCTCGATGCGACAAACTGATTCCGGAGGTGGGACAAGTGGTGTGTTCTTAGAGCTAGCAGTTTCCACCACTTCCGATGAAGTCTCCGATTCTAGATCATCATCATCATCAAGAACACTCTTAACTTCTCTGGTACAGCTTTCAAACCATTTATTTGAACCAGGGGTGATTTTCAAAGCTTTGAGCTCAGCACGTTTTTGGTGACTCGTCTTAACCGTGAAATTTGAGAGTGTTGCATTGAATCTTTCAGATCTTTGATCAATTGTGGCAACACTCTGTTTGTACAGAGGTTTAGAGTTCTGGTTGATATTTAACGTGAGCTCTTCGTTGTCAACCCGTATGGTCAACTCTTCAGCAAACACATCAATCAGAGCACGACTCGTTCTCAAGAAAGCTCTCCCTAAGATGAGGGGAACTCTAGGATCTGCATCGAAGTCTACTACAACAAAGTCAGTAGGAAAGTGAAACTTTCCCACTTTCATCACGACATCCTCGGCTATCCCAAGTGGACGAGTTACGGTACGGTCCGCTAGCTCGAGTGTCATACAAGTGGATGAAAGCTTAGGAAGAGACAGTTTCTTCCATACTGAGAGTGGCATGAGGTTAATGCTAGCGCCAAGATCGGCCAAGGCGGAGCATTGAACCATCCCCAAGAAATCACACGGGATTAGAAATCTGCCAGGGTCTTCAAGCTTTTTGGGAAGCTTCTTGAGAAGGACCGCTGAGCATTGCTCATTGAGAGGAGTTTTAGCCATCTCTGATAGCTTATCTTTGTTGGTGAGTAAGCCTTTAAGCGTGGATTCAAATTTAGGCATTAGAACGAGAGCATCAACGAAGCTTATATCAAAGTGAAGCTCATTGAAGATTTGGAAAAATTTTTCCATTTGCTCTTTGTTTTTGTCTTTGAGCTTCTCATCATTCATTCTTGATGGGTACGGAAGCTGACTAGACTTTTGAGCCAGGATGGAAGTGTTTTCTGGCTCAGGATTTTTCTTCGGAACGTCGGGTTCCGGACTTAAAGCTTGGACTACCGAAGGTGGGACGTGTGCGGTACTTCGTGGGCTTGAGAATTGCACCTTGTCCGTTGTATCCTTGGTAACTTGACTCATTGCCACAGGAGGAGGGGGCATAGGAGTCGAAGGTCCATTGTGCGTCTTACCACTACGAGTGGTGACGGCTTTCAACTCGGCATTGGGATTAGGAATAGTATTGCTTGGGAGTCCTCCAGAAGATGATGAAGCTTTGTTCATATTCATGTTCATGAAACTGCTCATCATATTCTTTAACTCATTTGTCTGCCGAGACATTGTTGTATCAATTTCCTTTTTAAGCTCAACTCTCATGTTATTGATCTGAGTTTGCATTGAACGTATGCTTGACTCAGTAATTTTCATGAAGTCATTTGGCATGGGAGCTTGAGGAGGTTGTTGATAACTTTGATGATTAGGAGCTTGATATGGTTGAGGTTGGTTGAAATTGTTCCGGTTTTGATTGAAATTTTGAGAGTTATTGAAATTTTGTCCTTGATTCGGAACAAAGCGATTTTGATTGCCATGGTTTTGCACAGGAGGAAAACCAGGTGGTGTCATACCGCTAGGTGCACGGTAGTGAGGATCAGCCTGTGGTCGGTATTGATTGTGGTTTACCGAAGCTACGGGAGCTTGGTAAAAGGAAGCATCGGTTGCTTGACAATCATAATACGCGTGTGGACCACTACAAGTTTCACACACCTTGTTTACGGCTTTGACTGGTTCAGGCTTATGAATTTCGCTTTTGATTTCCTTAACATCCTTAATCATACAACGGATGGCATCCGTTAGAGCAGCTATCGGAGCTGCTAACTCAGAAGAGTTACTGGATGAAGAAGCAGGAGGGTTAGGAGTATTGACTTTATTGCGAGAAATAGGAACTTTTGATTTTTGCTCGCAAATCTCAATCACATCTTTAGGTCTACGATTCAAGATATTGCCGCCTGCGGCTGCATTCAAGGAATCTTGATCGTTTCCGTTCAACCCATTGTAAAAGATATTGACTTGTTGAAGCTCCGTGAATTCATGATGGGGGCATTTCCTGAGGAGATCTTTGAATCTCTCCCATGCCTCTCCAAAGTTTTCATCGAAATTTTGACGAAATCCAGAAATTTCATTTTTAGGATTAGTCGTCTTTGATGGAGGAAAGAAATAATTCACAAACTTTTGAACAAGATCCTCCCAAGTTTCGATAGATCGAGGGGGTTCTTTTTCCAGCCAAATCCGGGCTGTCCCCTCAAGTGAGAATGGGAAAAGCATCAACTTGATGACTTTTTGTGGTACATCCTTGAAATTGATAGTTGAGGTCAACTTGTTAAACCAACGGATGTGTGCATACGGGTCTTCTCGGTCAAACCCGTGGAATTGATTCGTAGACACAAGTTGGATCAAATGTGTCTTCAATTCAAAGTGATCAGAATTGATTACTGGTAGAATGATGGCATCTCCATAACCCTCGGTGGGTGCTTGGAGCATTTCCGCCATAGTACGTTCGTCTGCCATATTGTTGCTTGAAATAGTACGAATCTCGGGTTCGACTATTTGGGCAGCACGTCTACGAGAACGTCTTCTTGGAATTTCTACTAGATCACGCAAAGGACTCAACGATCTAGAGGAACGAGTGCGCATGCACTAGAGTTAACTCTAAGGGATCTCAGAGCTAAGGAGAGAAATGGGAATTATGAAAATCTTTCAGATGAGAATGGGAATTATGAAGACGTTTATAAAAATGGGGTGAGAAGAATCTTTTTGGTTTTCTGGTTCTGAAACGTAGATATCACAACAAAATCAATTAGCACAAAATCGAGGCAAAACAACAGTGAACTTAACCAATAATCGCAATATGAATGGCTTCTTTGAAAAAGGTACACCAATCACAAGGACACAAAGGCAAGTTTTAAATCTTTAGTTCGGGAACTTATTATGGTCGCACCCCCAGTTAGGTAGTGCACTGCCTTGGTTTGCGGTGGTAATCTTTTAAGTTGTTATTATTAAAGAAAACGACGAATCTTTTTGTATTTTAATATTTGATACATATATAGAAACAAAAGGAAAATATTTTTGTGTTTTATACGTTTTTAGCTTTTTTTGGGTTTTTGGATTTTTTATAAGAGAATAAGGATATATATATAGATAGAGATGGATGATATGAACAAAGAGTGAGTATTCAAACTACTAATCTGCTAAACGGACGATAATCAGCACAGCTCCCCGGCAGCGGCGCCAAAAATTTGATGCGTGCCAAACAGTCAAGCTAAATCACTCAAGCCCGCCACTTGTTAATGGCATACCGTAATCAGCTTAAAACTGCTCAAGCACGAATGCAATGAAGATCTGAGGAGTATAGGATTTCCCCGGGTCGTTATGTCCCAGCGAGCTATGCAATGGATCACCCTACGAATAGTGATCGAGAAATTTGAATGGAAAAGAGTATTTGGAATGATTATAACTACAGAAAAAGCCAACAGATTACAATGGCTTAAATGCAAATTAAAAGAAATTAAAAAGATAAAAAATATTAAATAAACGCTATCACTATAATTAAAATGATGTTTTTGTTTTTATGTTTTTATAAAACTGAATTTAAAAACTAGGTAACGTACAATAGAAAAAGTGAAACTTACACAATATTAACCCTAAAAATATGAAAATGATATTTTTACAAACCTAATGATAAAAGAAAATTATTAGAAAAAGAAAACTATTTTTATAACTAATTATCTAATTTTTATTAATTAAAAACTATTTTTAACTATTAAATAATTACCTAAAATACAAGAAAATAGGAAATTAAGCTAGAAAAATAAAATTAAAACTTAGAAAAATCTAAAATATCAAAATAGAATTTTCAAAACTATTTTTATATTTTCTGATTATTTTTGTATTTTCTAGGAATTAAAAACTATTAAAAACTAATTAAATTATTTAAAATACAAATTTAACTAAGGAAAATATAGAAAAATAATTTTTTGGCTTTTTATATTTATCTAAACTTAAAAAAAATGAAAAAGTATTTTTTTGAAACTTTTCTTAATTTTTTGTATTTAAAGCTAATTAAAAATGCTTAAAAACTAATTAAAATGTAGAAAAATAGCAAGCAAGCTAGGAAAAATCTGAAAAATTCAAGATAACTCTAAAATTATATTAGGAAACTAGGAAAAATGGAAAAACAGTAGGTTGTGTGGAGAAAAATGCAACTGCTATGGAATGTGCTTAGAAATAAGCACTTTCAATAAGCCAACAACCACAATAAGCTACCAAATGTTACCAGCAGTTCTACTATGCTATAATAGCTAAAATGCAACTAAAAACAATAAGCCATAGCCTCTGAATTGCAAGATGTACAGATTTGCTTATTTGAGAATAAGCTAAAAACAGTTTCTAGGTGCCTACTTGCAGTCACCAAATAAGCACTCAAATAAGCTAGAAATCTAAAACCAACTATGGGGACCTAAAGTAGTCCTAGCTGAGACCTTACAAACTAAAAACCAGACCTTGGGAAGCTCTAATGAGACCTGTGCAGGCTTGCACAAATCTGAGAAAAACTCAGTTAATGCTGAGCTTTTGGAGCAGGGCAACTAGGAGCTACTTGAGAAGCTTGTTTGGAGCTTATAAAAAATTGGTAAAATTCTAAAAAAATGCTAATAAGAAATGATACCAGCTGAGGTTTATGAAGCCACAAATTTCACTTGATGTGGCTCAAAAATGAACTCATGAAAATTCCTTGTAATTGGGCTCAAAACAGATTTTTGCCAATTTGACTTTTGATATGAATTTGAAAGTTTGACTATATTGAACTTTGATTCCAATTTTATGACTAATATTGATGAAATATGATGTGATGAGCTCACTGCAAGCTTTATCTAAGAACTTTAAACACAAAACAAAAGCTTGCTTTTCACAAATCACAACAGTTAACTGATTAGGACAGATTTCATGGGATTTTGACTTTCAGTGGTTTGCAGGGTCAATTTAATGACTCAAATGAGTATATATGGACTAAACAAACATGAGCTAACAGATTTCAACTCATGAATACACCTATAGTACAGATTTAAGCTATAAACCAAACACCCCTTAATTTGACTGTTTGAAAATTAAATGAGCTAATCAATGCTACAACATGTTTTAATGATCAATCTCAGTTCAAATAACCTAAATACAACTAAATACACAGAATGAAACTAGTTAAAACTACAAAGACAGATTATGCTTATGAACTTGAAAGTTGCACTTACAATTGGTCCAAAGCCACTATGGCTTGAATCCTGTGAACAAGTGAACACTAGCCTAATCCAACCCCTAACCTAACTCTGATTCAACCCAAATCCAGCTCTGATTCAACCATTTCCCATTTCCAAGACCTCATGAGCTTAATTTGACTTTTGTTGACCCGATTCCAAAATGGCTTCAAACTTAAATACAAGCTTATAACAAGCTATAATAAGCTAATATAAGCCTATGTGAGCTTAAAAATAGGCTAATAAAAGCTTGTACACAAGACTTTGAGATGGAAATTTTCAACAGTAGACTTGAAATGTGAATTGTAAACACAAACTGATATTAATGCTTGAAATGAGTTTCAGTACACTTAAAAACTTTAAATTGATACAAAGCAACAAAAGATTACAGAGTTTCTGCTAAATTAAGAACTTTAAAATAAAAACGACATTTTAAGAAAATTAAAAACTAGTAGACTACTTCTCTTGCTTCCTTCTTGCCTCTTTTATATCCAAAACTGCTTATCTCTCTCCTCTGAACAGTTCCCACCATTTCTCAGCCATTGGATGGCTTAAAACTGATCCTGGCCGTTTAAATGGTTTTTGGCGCCAAATCTGTTTTTAACAGATGGAGAGTTGAGTGAAATGGGGGAGAGGCATTAATTGCATTTGGAGTTTGGTGGAGGTGGGGGGGACATGGGAAGGAGATTGTGAGCTGAGTGGTTGTGTTGGTGGCTGGAATGGTGGGCAGACAAGGGGAGGGAAATGGGGGAAAGGAGATGGGCGGGGTGGTTTGTTTGACTGCCATTTGACCAAGGCAGTATTAATAATCAAGGGTCCAAAATTGGTATTTGACAGGGGTCACATGTGGATTGGCAAGGGACCAAGGGTCAAAAAGGTGTAAAGGGTCTTAATTACACAAGGACTAAATGTGTAAATTCTGAAATTAGAAGGACCTAGGCTGCCAATTCAATAAAGTTGATCCAAGGGCTGAAAGTGACAATCTCAAAAAGTACAAGGACCAAACTTGCCATTTTCAAATTTCCAGGGGCCATTTTTGCCAAATTTCAAAGTTGGAGGACCAAACTTGTAATTTTCTCAAACTTTTGACATTTTTCACCAAAGGACTAAATTTGACAACTTATGATTTTAAAAGGACCTTTGGTGATTTTACTTTTGAAATTATGTGCTCAGGGACTGTTTTTGACAACTTTTGAAACTTGGGGGACTAAAACTGCCAATTATGCAAACTTTGCTCATTTTTCATCTGATTTTGAACATTTTGCATCTGAAACATATAAAATGCAATTTTGGAATATTTTCAGTATTTTGATGCATTTGTGAGCATTTTTAAACGTTTTGCAGTTCAGATTTGACTAAAAATGATGAGTATTTACACACTCATCAGCTATCGACATTAACCAAATGGCCTCTTCATCACCAATATGTCTTATGACACGAGCATCTGGAACAAAGTCCTGGTTGTGGCATAGACGGCTATCCCATCTCAATTTCGACACCATCAACAAACTGGCCAAAGACAACATCGTCAATGGACTTCCAAAGTTCAAATACACCAAGGATCACTTATGTCCATCATGCGAACAAGGAAAAAGCAAAAGAGCATCATATAAACCCAAATCCGTACCTAGTTCGGAAGCAAGGTTACATATGTTGCACATGGACTTATGTGGCCCAATGAGAGTTGAAAGCATAAATAGGAAAAATTATATTCTTGTTATCGTCGATGATTATTCAAGATATACATGGGTTAGATTTCTGAGATCAAAAGACGAAGTACCAGGCATCATCATCACCTTCCTGAAACGTATTCAAGTACTTCTTCAAGCTCCTGTAAGAGTTGTAAGAATAGACAACGGCACCGAATTTACTAATCAGGAGTTAAGAGCTTATTTTGAAGATGTTGGAATCACACATCAGACATCAGTTGTTAGAACTCCACAGCAGAATGGGGTAGTTGAAAGAAGAAATCGTACTCTTGTGGAAGCTGCTCGCACAATGCAAATTTATTCTAGTGCATCGTTATTTCTATGGGCTGATGTTGTTGCCACTGCTTGCTTCACTCAGAACCGATCCCTAATCCATCCAAGATTCAATAAAACCCCTTATGAAATAGTGAACAACAGAAAACCCGACATCTCTTACTTTCACGTGTTTGGCGCTTTGTGCTATCCGAAAAACGACAGAGAAGATCTAGGGAAACTGAAAGCTAAAGGTGATATTGGAATCTTCATTGGATATTCAAATAACTCGAGGGCATTCAGGGTGTATAACAGAAGAACTAGGAGGATCATGGAGACGATGAATGTGAATTTTGATGAACTTTCACAAATGGCTTCTGAGAGACTCGCTCTAGAACCCGCACCAAACCCGCAGACTTCTGGACACATCAATTCAGGACTCGTACATCAAAGAGCTCCATCAACTTTTGCTGACACACCTCATGAACAAGAATGGGATAAATTATTTGAGTTAATGTTCAATGAATACTATGGTGGAACTTCGACAAATGCATCAAACCATCATTCCGCTGCACCCGCTCTAAATCATCTACCACCGCCACCAACAGAAGATGCATCTACAACGGTCGAAACCAATGCACCAACTCCATCAACATCTACTCCTGGAACTCCAATTCTTCAAACAGTCTTACCAGCAGTTGATGAGCAAATTCAAAACATATCATTTCAAGAAGAACCTACTCAAAACCCAAACGATGCAACGTTAGATGCAGACTTATTTGAAAACCCGTTTGCTACGGAATCAGCTGAATCATCTTCAAGCTTACGAGAACCATCTAACTCGCACTCGTATAATCTACGGTATCCTTCTACTCTGAAGTGGACTAAAGAACATCCGATTGAACAAGTTATTGGTGAACCTTCAAGGCCAATTCAGACGAGACGCCAACTTGCCACCGATTGCGACTTATGCATTTACCTTTGCTCAATTAGCAATATAGAGCCAAAGAACATTCGCGAGGCAATGGCAGAACCCGCATGGATAGAAGCGATGCAGTAGGAACTTCTCCAATACCGTCTACATGACTCTTGGGATATGGTTCCAAGACCAATTGACATTCGCGTCATTGATCTCAAATGGTTCTGGAAGAACAAAAGGGATGACGAGATGACTGTAATTCAAAACAAATCCCGTCTTGTGGCCAAAGGATACAGACAGGAAGAAGGGATAGACTTTGAAGAGTCATTCGCGCCGGTAGCTAGACTTGAGGCAGTCAGGATTTTTTTAGCCTATGCAGCTCACAAAAACATCACGGTTTATCAGATGGACATTAAGACCGTGTTCTTGAATGGAACTCTGAAAGAAGAAGTGTACGTGATTCAGCCAGAAGGCTTCATAGACATGGAACATCCAGACTACATCTACAAACTCAAAAAGGCAATCTATGGTTTGAAACAAGCTCCGAGAGCGTGGTATGACGAACTGTCCTCTTTCCTTATCCTTAACAATTTCACCAAAGGAACGGTTGATCCTACCTTGTATACACAAAAATGCAAAAACGACATTTTGATTGTTCATATTTACGTGGGCGACATCATTTTTGGGTCCACTAATCCGAAACTTTCAAAACATTTTGAAAATCTCATGAAAAGCAAATTTGAAATGTCCATGATGGGGGAACTAAAGTTTTTTCTTGGTTTACAAATACATCAGTCCCCACGTGGAATTTTTATTAATCAAGCGAAATATACAACTGAGATTTTGAAAAATCATGGTATGGATAACTGTGACTCTGTTGGAACACCAATGGTAACTTCACCAAAAATTGGAGCCGATTTGTTTGGGAACCTATTGATCCGAAGAAATATCGGAGCATGATTGGTTCTCTCATGTACCTTACTGCTAGTCGACCCGATATTCATTTTGCTGTTTGCTTATTAGCACGGTTTCAAGCAAAGCCTACTGAACTGCACCTCAAAGAGGATAAAAGGATCTTTCGGTACCTGAAGACATCCATTCACAAGGGTCTTTGGTATCCAAAGGAATCCGAATTTGATCTAATTTCCTTTTCAGATGCGGACCACGCAGGTGACCAAGTTACAGCAAAAAGTACATCAGGAGGCGCACAATTTTTGGGTGAAAAGTTAGTAAACTGGTCTTCAAAGAAACAAATTGCACTGCACTTTCAACCGTTGAAGCTGAGTATGTGTCTCTATTTGCGTGTTGTGCTCAAGTTCTATGGATGAGAACACAACTCACATATTATGGCATTACTTTCGATAAAATACCTATGTATTGTGACTCGAAAAGTGCCATAGCCATATCATGCAATCCTATTCACCACTCAAAGACTAAGCATATCAGAGTACGCTATCACTTCATAAAAGAACATGTGGAAGAAGGTACTGTTGAATTATTTTTCGTGAAGACATATTACCAACTCGCCGATATATTTACTAAAGCCCTTCCAAAAGAAAGGTTTGACGATTTAGTTCGACGAATTGGAATGCGAAGCCTAACCCCTGAGGAGTTAGAATGTCTTCTCGAATCTTCTTGAAAATGATTTTCCAAATAGCTTCGCTGTAAATATTTTTGAAAAACAAAATACAAAATTTGAAAAACCAACAAAAGCAAAATATAAAAATATAAAACTTTCAAAAAATACAAAAACAATATAAAAACAAAAATCCAAAAATATTCTTCTCACGACATGTCTCTTGTATAATCGATATTCTGTACGTTTCTAGAAATGTCATTCAACAATGATACGGGCATGTACAGATGCTTGAGCGAGAGTTCTTTAAATGTTTTCCAAAACATGTCGTTTCTCAAAATTTCTTCGAAAATGGCTTTCGTATACTTCAGTACGAAACCCGGACAAAAATGATGACTTTTGATTATTTGCAAATCAAAACTCGTGTTTTTAAAGAAAAAATCAAGTGTACGCTTCAGTGCACTACATTTTAAACTGGTGAGAAATCATCATCATCTTGAGCACCTTTTTCAAGATTGTTCAAAAAGATTTTCAAAATCTTTCAAAATATTTTGTGCTCAAGATAACTCCCTCTAAAACCCTTTAATTGATTATGCTTTATTAAAGGGGGAGTATAAAACTAAAATGTTCCAAATTCATGCTTAAATCAAATCCGTTTGTCTCCCCAAAAGATTCTAAAATGTTTTTTAATCCGTTGATATAAAAAATATCACGAATATGCTATTTTTGAGGGGGAGGAGACGTGATTAAAATGTGATCAAAAAGTTTAATGATCGTTGTTTGAATCCCAAAAAGAGCTCGACTCAATTGAAACCAATGAATTGACGAGGAATCATGTACCATTTCGAGAAACCTTCTATGGACTTGACCAGGACGGGTAATAATTTCAAGCTAGTTCTCTAGTGATGTAAACGTGTCTCTCGAATCGGTCTAGCTCATTTAAAGTCGATCAATTCAAAACGTGCGAACTCTACCCTCTATGTGCTGATTTCTGTCAAAACATATAAGCACATGTGAAGGGGGAGTGTTTCTGAAAATATAAAACTCTCGGAGTGTTTCAAACATGTTTTCAATCATAAACACTTTGAGAGATTCTCAAGAAAAATGGTTTTATGGCAACAATAGGACAGTCATGGAGTTATAAGGTGACTAAGGATAGGTAAATCCGTCCTATGATCCGCCAGAGCCAGAGGGATCTACCCAAGGACACCACCCATAGTTAGTATTAGAAGTCCTTAGGAATGATTGAAAAAAGGAGTAATGTGAGAAAGGAGAAAGAATGGGTTGAAGAATTAAAAAGAAATGTAATGAAAAGGGGTGAAAAGAAATAGCCCTCCATAATCAACCTTAGGGCAGAAATCGGGTTCAATACATATGCTACTGGATGTCACTTAGATGACGCTGGTATTGAAGACAAAGACGTCATGGACCCAGTGACGCACTGCACTAAACCTCCTAGCCACTCAATTCCTCTCAAAAGGATTTGTTTCATTCTCACTGGGAACCCTACATAATCTATCGACTTTCTCTTAGAGATTGTTGGTATTGAAGAAGGAGACCATCTCCCTAATCTCCGCTCAGGAAAACCAAAATGCACTTATTGAGTCTAGAGCCACGAGATTCATCAAAAGATCTCATAGGAACACTTGACATGACATCGCTTGTTGTTCATCAATAAGGACACAAGTGATATATTCTAGAGTCCTACGCAGATCTTAGCAATCTGCCAGAACATTTATGAGAAGTTTCACTTCTGTGATCTTCAGTGATTGAATGGAAACTCCTGCCAGGGTCAACATCAAGCAGCCCCAACAACAGGTCACTTCGGTAACTCCCCGTGGATTACGCTTAGTGTGTCTCAAATGGTCTACAGTCATGGAGTGATGCTTCGGTGTACTTCAGCGACTCATCTGAATTGTAGATGTACTTCGGTATATCGTGTTATCTCACTTGTGGGACTCCAGTTCAGGAACGGCCTTTGTGAGAATTAGAGACGTGTTTTCACACTATGCTGTTAACACCCTCGAAATTCAAACTTGTAAGTGTCGGAATCCGCTTATTACTAACCTGTTTTTATGTTTTCTTCTTATGGAAGTTCCGGAGTGGATTGATCGTGCAGATTCTCTACATGCTCATACCAACAACACATGATAGTTCTCATCAAAATCAAAGGCGACAAAAAGTTTAAGATGATTCTTCGTCAATGTCAAAGAATCTACAAAGTTTAAAGACTCGAGAACTACATCATTGGTAACCTAAAGACAAATAGAAGTGTGAGCATGGTGGAGAATGACGTGGATACACCTAACCAACGAAGTTGACAAATGGCTGTATACCACATTAACTGATCACAAAGCTTGAAGGAACAATGAAGCAAGACTATTCTATATCTACATACAAAGTTCAAGCTCGAGAAAAGTAAAGACCTAATCAAGTGGAGCATCTTTTGAATGACCACCCCTTAGGGGGAGATTGTTAGCCTTAATATTTTTTATTAGAAGTGATGGTCATTCACATTTAGGAACTTTGTAACGTGTGTTAGATATCGTATTAGAATAGTCAACGGGCTCGTGGATTGGACTAAGCTAAATGGCTAGAAGTTATGTTAAGCTAGCCTTGTATAAGTTCAAGTAACCCAATCCAATCCAAGTCCATCCCACGGCCCATGGCAAGCCCATTAGGGTAGTATTGTAAGGAAGTATAAATACCCCTCAAATGGTCATTTGAGGGGTGTGCTTGAAAGTGTGTATGTGTGTGTTTTCTCTCTCAAGTAATACAACTTCTTGTGTTCATCTTTTCTCTCTACGCATAACATACACGGTTTTATAACATCAAGTCACCAACATCTTAATCTTTTCTTCTTCATCTTTCACGCTTAGTTTGTGTTTGTGTTTCACGTGGTCTACGCATAACGTGGGTATTTTGTGATAAGGTTAATATATTTAAGGTCCTACAGTAACCTTGTGATGGCTAGGAATGGTAGCTTGCCGTTTAGAGAGGGTTGATAGTGATGGAGATGGTGTTGATTATCAGTAGCAAGAAGAAGGCATCCATTTTGATGTTCCTATTTTTAGTGAGTCAAAGAGAGAGAGAGAGAGAGAGAGAGAGATAGAGAGAGGGAGAGATGGGTGATAGAGATGGATCATATATGTAGGTTTAGGATTAGTTTTTCTTTTGTTTTATTTTACAAGTATAATCTGTGCCCCGTGTTATGTCGAGTCTCCGCGTAAACGTACCTTCCCGGTGCCCAAAAAATATAAAAATTATATTTAAGAACGTTTTCATAAGCGTAATAATATGGTATCGTTATTACGTAGAAATTAGATTATATCTATTTGTCGTTACTAAGTCGGTGTCGGTATGCGTGGGTGTCGTGTTTTTCTGAAATCACGAGATAACCTCTCGTTTTTGTTCATAAATCATCAGTAAGTGTTAAAAAGTGATCATTACACTTTTCTCAATGTAAATCATCAGTTCTATGTGTTACTGCGTGCTGCAGTGTAAGGGATAACTTCCCAAAACAACGGTTTAAGCTCACGTATGCTTAAATTTATAAATCAGACAATAATAAATTTATATTTATTAGCGGAGAATTACCGTGCGTACGGTGTCGTGTTTTCAAAGAAACGAGATGACCTCTCATTTTTGAATTTTAAATATCAACAAGTAGAAAATAACCGATTTTCATTTCTGACGTAATAAATAGTATTATAATAATCTGGAAATTTACGGGTTGTTATACTTACTGAGTTAGAGGTGGAATTGAGTGACGTATCAGATGCTTCTCAAAATGAAACAACTAAAAAAGATGTCCTTGATGCATTGAAGCCATATAATGATTGTTTGAAGAGGCTAGGCATCGTGAAATATCTGGGTTAGAGTTTCCAAAATGGGTTGGGGATCCCTCGTTTCGCCTGTTGGCTCATGTGTCTATAAGTGGCTGTAAAAAGTGTACACCTCTACCACCACTTGGGCAACTACAGTCACTTAAGGAGTTATCTATTCGAGACATGGTTGATGTAAAAGTTGTTGGTTAAGAGTTTTTTGGTACCGACCTTACATTTTCTTCACTTGAGAGTCTAAGTTTCCAAAATATGTCAGGGTGGGAGGTATGGTCAACCAATAGTAGAATTGGGGTTGGAGATTCTATGTTTCCATGTCTGAAAGAGTTGCATATTACAGTTTGTCCATATTTGGTTGAATTCTAGTTTGAAGGAGATGAAGTGTTTCCATGCCTTCAAGAGCTCTGTAAATGAGGTTTTCCAAATTTGGTTGAATTCTCATTTGAAGGAGATGAAGTGTTTCCATGCCTTCAAGAACATTATATACATGGTTGTCCAAATTTGGTTGAAGTCTCACTTAAAGCACCAGTACTTTCATTAAGGGGTCTGTAAATAAAAAACTGTGGCGATTTTTTGATGAGAAGTCTGGTTTATGCAGCTCCATCAGTCACCAAGTTGGAAATAGAATCTATTTTAGGGCTTACTAATGAGGTGTGGGGGTGTTATATTGGATCTTGAGGAAGTTGAAGAATTAGAAGTCAGAAGTTGTGATGAAATAAGATATTCGTAGGGATCAAAAGAAGCAGAGGAAAGTAGTAAGGTTCTCATATGTTTATGGAAGATGGAAGTAGAGATTTGTAAAAATTTGGTGAGTTTAGGGGAGAAAGATGAGGAGGAGTATAATTATGGGTCTGGATGGCACCCGTGGGTAATCGGCATAGGTACCTTTAACCCGTCACCCGCCCACGTAGTTTTTTCTCACCCGTCACCCGCCAATGGGTACAATTTTCTACCTATGCCCATGCCCACGGGTAAACCCATGGTTTAGTGTAATGCAACAAAACTACAAAACCATGATATGAAAACTAACTATGAAATTACATAACAAGACACCAATCAATTTTCCAAATATCAGGTTCACAATATACTTAAACATATGTCTAAAAGTAGCAATTAAACATCATTACACCAAATCATATGTGTACAACTTTGATTATCTAATCTTTCATATTCTCTTTTTAGTCTTAAAACTCAAACAAATTTTTAGGTTAATGTGTTTTTTTGAGACTTGGTACCTATTAAATGTATACCATGCAATATCATAAATATTTTAATTAGTATAATTAATTTTAACAGGGATTTATGGGTGCACCCACGTGTATTTTGAAGGGTATACCCGTGGGTATTTTAGATGGGTGTCATGGGTTTACCCGCGATGGGTATGCCTCACCCGTCACCCACCCGCCACCCACTGATGGGTACAGATTTTCACCCACGACCCATATATGCACGGGTACCAGCGGGTTGCGGGTTTTTTCTCGCCCATTGCCATCCCTAACTATGGGACCAACCTCCTAACATCTCTTAGGTCGTTATATATGAATAATTGTGAAAATTTCAAGCATTTAAGTTGTCCAAACAAATTGATATGTTGAGAATCATGAACTGTAACTCAATTACATGTGTCTCCTTCTCAATGGGAGGAGGGCAGAAGCTCAAGTCGATTGATATTTATAACTGTAAAAAACTAATGATGGAGTTTGGAGAAGGTGGAGAGAGGAATAGGTTACTTATCAATAGAAAAAGCATGACAGAGCTTGAAACTGTATGGATATCAAATTGTCCAAAGGTGTCATCGATCATTGATTTTGGGGGTAACTTTATCACCTCACCAGTTTGACAATTGAATATTGTAAAAGTTCGGAGGAGTGGTCTTTATTTTCAGACCTCCAATTGCAGAGTCTCACCTCGTTAACTACTTTGTCAATAAGGTATATGGATGTAAGAACAGTTGGGCTTTGGCCTCCCAACTTGTGTGACCTTACAATTAGGGTATTGAAAAAGCCATCTCAGAATGGGGCCCACAAAAGTTTCCATCCACACTAGTTGACCTAACCTTACGGGGTGAAACGGAAGCAACGACTAATTAGAGTCAGTTTTCTCATCTTAATCTTCCTTCATGTCTTACTCTATTTTTCATATATGATTTCGAGAACTTGGAAACAGTTTCAGAGGGACTCCAACACCTCAGCTCCCTCCAACATCTCAAAATTAACAAATGCCCAAAGATAAAAGATCTACCAGAAAAGTGTTAGACAATGATAAAACCCGTAGGTATAATCTTATTATTAACCATTATTTATAATGGTGAAACCATAGATACTTTAAACCCATAAACCAGGCTTGGGCCTATTTATCCTCTAATACACCCTCGCAGTTCGCGCGACAAAATCATGAAAGCTCGAGCTGGAGTAATAAATTAAAAAAGAAAGAAAGAAAAAACATTAACATAATAAAAACATAACCTTTAGTCGACTTGTAACAAAAACGTACCAACGGTCGACTTTAGTCGACTGGTACCAACGATCGGCTAAGTCGACTTGTAACAAAACTGTACCAATGGTCGACTTTAGTCGACTGATACCAACGGTCGGCTAAGTCGACTTGTAACAAAACCGTACCAACGGTCGACTTTAGGGACTGGTACCAACAGTCAACTTTATTCGACTGGTAACAAAGCCATACGAACAATCGACTAACAAATAAATAATAAAACAACTAGTTGTAACTTTTGTAACCAAAATAATAAAACCCAAACATCATTAAAAAAAAACATCAGTTACTCGTCTCCAGATATTTGTGCACATCGCCATCTTTTTGGAAAGTCAAAACAACATTATTGATCTCTGAGTACAGCTTCCTTAGTAACTTTTTGATTTTCTTCAAGAGTCGTCTCTTTATCCTCAGCCTCCTCCACACGTTCAGTAGCAGTATTCTCTTTCTTTCCATCGGCGGCCTCTATCAGAAGCCAAGTAAATCGGACTTTTTTTCTTTCTTTTAATCGATAATTGAGGGGTTAGGGTTTGACGGGTAGTTTAGGGAAGGCCGCTCAACTTAGCCACCTAGGTCTGAGGATCAGACCCGTTGCGATACTATGTTAAACAATGATAAAACAAGTATGTAAATCTTATTATTGACCATTATTTATAATACTCTAAACCCACAAACCAACCAGGCTTGGGGCCTATTTATCCTCTAACAAAAGATTGATGCCTCACTTCTAAATTTGGAAATTTGGAACTGCCCAAATTTGAAAGATCTACCAGTAACGTTGTTGTATTCTCTTTCTCTCCCAATGTCGTCTGACTTCTTTTATCTTTAATGCCTAATTAAATAATTATTTCTTCTTTAATTAGTTTGATTTCACCTTTTTGTTGAAATACTAGGTGGATAACCCGCGCGTTGCCGCGGTGTGTTTTGTTAAAGATGGATGTAGTAATTGGTCGAAAATAAGGTGCATGTCTAATTGATGCAACAATGTGCTACACAAAAAAAGGTCTAAAGCTAGTAACAACATACATAAGTTTCATATGCATTTACTGCTACAATGCTATACAAAATATGGGGTATACAGCTGCTGCATATTTCTACAGTTAGAGTGCAACTGTGGTACAAAAGATTAGTAGCTTGGTATGCAAACATAGCATACCTTGAGTCTAAGTTTTACACAAAAGATTAGCAATGTTTTGGCACATATTTCTGCAGGTAGAGCACAAATATGTTTCAAAACATATCAGTTTTTAACAACGGCAGTTTAAATATTTACATTGCTAAGTTAACGTCTAGTTGTCTTTCTTCTTTTCGGTGTTCTTGGTTCTCCTTTTTTCTGCAGTTGTAGGCTCTATTGTTACTGCATAAACATACTAAAAGTAAGAACATTAGAAACAGAAGATAACAGGAAAGAAATGAAGGTAACTATTATTTATCATAAACATATGAAAAGTTGTTGTAACAAAAAAAAATTACCATGTGATGGTTAGGTATACACTGTTTGAAGTAAATGCAACTCAAAATAATATTGTTTTAGGTTGATTTGATGTACTATTTCTAGTTACATGTTTCTATCTCTTGTCTATATAAGTAGTGACCATGTGTGTGTGAGTGTGGTCATACTTTATTAACTATCTCTTAAGAAGTTTGTGAAAAAAGATGGTTCCGACTCCTAATTTTGACAAACTGAAAAAAGCATGCTGTTCTAATAAGCTTCATTGTGCCTTTCGTTTGCTGTTTTTGCATGAAGAGGCTGATATTGAAGGTCTTATCATGGTTTTGAGTGAAAAATGTGATGATGTGCGTGTAGGAATTGGGAAAAAAGGGAATTGCTCAGAGAGGGTTAAAGTCTCAGTTCGTCTTACCCTGTGGTTGTTAATGGCCTCTTATGTTTGCAGGAAGCACAAAATAAGGATTATCAGTTGTTGGCTGCAATGGTTGTTCTTGTCGATCTAGCACATGAAGCACGTACCGAGAAGCGCCGTCATGTGCTCACTATGGAGCAGTATAATTAGGGTGTCTTTATGTGGTTTTAGGTGTTGTTGTGTTTCTGAGTAGAAGTCCATGTAGGTCTGCATTCCTGTCTAATATTATGGTCATGTGATCTTTGTATCCGTTGTTGTAAGATATTGTATGTATGAATAAAACTTTGTACTTTGTTTGTGGGTTAAGGATGATGGATTTGTTTTTATTTTGTTTTTGACTTTTTTTAATTAAATGTTTTTTTATGTTTTTTATTTCTTTATTATATATTTTGTTTTTGTATTAATTGTTTTATATTTTATTTTGTTTTTCTGGTTATATAAGGATAGCTTTGTTGTGCCATTTCTCACTCACCTTACATTTAACCACCATGGGTGCAAGACCAAATATTGAGCATTTAAAACACTCCTGTGGTTCTAGTCAGCTTCAACATTGCTTCAAATATCTGTTTGTGCAAGAATGGAGAGAGAATGAGAGTCTTATCATGTACATTGGGCAGAAATATGCTGATCTTGAGACTAATATTGAGAGAAGAGATCAACTAATCGAAGAGGGCCAATCTTTTGGTCCATTTCATGATGTGGCTCCTGATGCGGTTGACTGTATGATTGAGACGCAGCAGAGAGATCGAGATATCTTAGTTGCGTTGATTGGTGTTTTGGATCTAGCTCGGGAAGGGAGAACTGAAAAGCAGCGTCATGTAGGTTTGATGGATCTAAAGGATTAGCGGTGCTTGGTTTGGTGGCTGGTGTTTCTAAGTATGTTGGTAGCAAGGTCGTTTGAATTTTCAGTTTCTTGTATTTTGATGTCTTTTGTTCAGTCAAGTATGTTGATTTTGTTATGAATAAAACCTTGCTTTTGTGGATGCATGCTTATTTAAGTTTTATATTAAAGTTTAATAAGTGTAAAGACCCTAAGAAGTGTAAAATGACATGCACAACAATTATTTTTTTTTCCTGTTTTCAATGTGTGGATGGTTGAAGATAAATGGCATTATCTATGGTTCAGTGCCAATTTGTGGCTGCAAGTTAAAGTGGTTGCACAAATAATTGTTATATTAAAGTTTGATAAGTGTACAGAGTCTGAGAAGTGTAAAATGACATGCAAAATTATCAATTTTTTGTCCTGTTTTCAATGTGTCTTCACAAATAGTAAGTCTTGTGAGTATGTGTAAGTGGAAAAAGCAAATTCAGTGCCAATTTGTGGCTGCACAAATAGTAAAGTAATTGGCAATTTTCTGTTGTTGCTACTGAATGACAGTAGAGCATGCATGCATTATTTAAAAGCCTGAATCATAAGGACAAATATTGTAAATGTGGAATGCAGGCACTAATAATACCATGTGATTTTAGACAAATATTGTAAATGTGGCTGCACAAATAGTGTAGCACTTGTCAATTTTCTTTTGTTGTTATTGAATAATAGAGGAGCATCTGTGCATCATCTGAAGGATTGAATTATGAGGACTTGGATTACAAATGTGGAATAGGCATGTGAAAAAGAAGGTTGCCTTTACTTTCTGTATTTAAAATATGAAATGTGCATGTTAATTTTTTCACAAACCAATTGCTTAGTTGTGTAAAATAACTAACAAAACACAATGCCAAGTCGTCCTAAGTGTGTTAAGCTAAGAAATGATGCTAATTCTAGCAACTAGCCAGATATGTTAGCTTTCTACTGTCATCAAGCCTCAATAGAGGACATTCAAATGGCGCGAGAAATAAATGCAGTGTGTGTAAGATTAGTTGGTATTATTACTGAAAGGGGTCGTTTCATCCAAGAGTTGGAAACTGTCGACAACTTTTTTGCACAGAAAACTGCGTAATACTTAAGAGAACTTCAAAGAAAAGATGATCAAAAGGTTGACGAAATGATAACAATGACAAATGCATTGGATTTAAGTGCTCGTGATAAGGATGTGTTTGTCATGAAGCTTAAGGGACTTATGGATCTAACTCTTGATGTGCAGTGTCATATAATGTGTGTGTGTTTAACAAAGCTGGTGTTTATGTATGTGTAACATGCATGTGTAAGATAGTGTAATGAATAAAAGCAATAAAAAATATTGTAATTTAAGTATGGATAAATTAAAGCGAAAACAAATCTACCAAACAGTGATGTATCTATGGGTGTTTTGTTTTTATTTGTCGCTTGTCTATTTAAGACAGTTGGGGCACCTTTTTATTGAAGTAGTTTATTTTTTAAGTTGTCATAAAGAAGTAAGAGAAGGAGATGTCTAGACATCCTAAGTATGACCATCTTAGAGCTGAGGCTAACTCTAACAATTGGTCTGAAATCCTAGTGTTGTATTGTTACCAATCTTCAGGTGAAGATATTCAGATGGCACAACAGATGACTGCACTGACTGGAAGATTGGATGGCATCACTCGTGAGAGGCTCAGTTTCATTCAAGAGTTAGAGATTGTTGGGAACACCTATGCTCAGAAAAAAACATAATATCTAAGGGGGGTTCAAGCTAGAGATGACCAAAAGATAATGCAGATGCGCATTATGGCATGTGAATTGGAGCTGAATGCTCGTAACAATGATATCTTTGTTCAGAAACTTAGGGGTTTGATGGATTTCTGAGTGTGTGCCAATTAAGTGTGGTTTATGTTGTTGCTTGTCTTTGCAGTTATGCATGTGTGTGATTTTATCATCAGTGTTGTACTATTTGTGTGAAAGCCATGAGAGATGATTGTAACATATTGTATTCAATAAAACTGACTATTAAATCTGTAGGACTGAACTTTTTGATTTTTTGCATCTTCGTGATCATCTTGGAACAATGCCCTCTTTGCAGTTTTTGAGTCGCTTGCTGGTCCAGATCTTGTTGGTCTGTCATTGTGAGAGGTGTCGGTGGTGTTCCTAGTTATTCATAAACAAAGATTCAGTATTCGAACTTGCAAATGCTATGATTGTGACAATTTTTATTTAATAAGATGGTATATTAAACTTGTAGGAGTGACCTTTTTGCTTCTTTGTTTCTGTAAGATCATGTTGGAAGAATTGGGTCATTGGTGTTTTTGAGGCACTTTCTTCAGTTTTGTTTTGCTCCAGATCTTGTTAGTTTGTTGTTGTGAGAGGCATCGCTGGTGTTCCTAGTTATCCACAAACAAACATTCAACATTTCTAGTTAGGATTTTTTTTAAAAAAATAACAGAAATTGTTGATTTAAATAATGTTACCTGAGGTTGCTTCTATCAGCTGCATTGTTTCCTTTTGCCGTTTGTTTTTGTTAAAAACTTTATTGACAACAAAATCTGTTGTTCTACCTGATGTGTTGAAATGGATCTGGAAAACGTTCTTTTGACCTTCAATTGCAAAAATTTCTGCTGATATTTTTATGGGTCCTCTACTTTGTGGTTTTCTAGTAGGTCTGAGCATGAATACCCTGTAATATCTTCTACTACGGGGCTAAAGAAAGTGACTGGGACTATTGCGGATGGGTCTGTGATGAAAGCTTTGAAATTATACATGTGTGTTTCATGGATTGAAATGATTAGGGTTTCACTTCTATTCCATCTGTTTTTTTAATATTATGTAAAGCTGAGCTAGAAAATCACGTACTTATAGGATGGTTTTTCTTGCTTTCCATGGTTCAGGTAACGATACATCCCGTCTTCTTCTTTCACTTTTGAGGCACATTCGTTGCAAGACATGTAATACCAATCTCTTTTTATGTTGATGCTGGTAATTGTTGCCTCAGTTGTGATATGTTTTTGCATTAAACTTTGTTGCAAATTTGTAATTGAATGTTAGGTTGTTCAACTCTGTGTGACAGAAAACTGACCTCGTAGCTTTCAGGATCTTGTTTTAAAAGTGTCTTTAGTGGAATCTGTTGCGGAACTTTTCTTTTTCGATATCTTCATATGGAGTCTTAGTAATACGAAGCGGTGGTGTTTTCTGGTGTCTTTCTTTGTGCCTGTTTCGTATTGTAAAATTAGAATGGGCAAATTTTTATGTGAAGATGATTTAATACTGAAATTTTGGGTTTAAAGATATTACCTTGCTCTTGCTTCATCAGCTTCTGGTATCTGTGGGTTTAAGTATTAGCATGTTGCAAAAGTTGTTGTTAATTGGTAATCTGCCATGGCATTGTTTCATAATGTCATGAGAATTTGACATTTAAGTTTCTACAAATCGTTAATGCAATACCTCTAAATTTTGTGACTCGGCAAGAGCTGACGGCAATTATAACTGGCTGTTGCATTGTCTGAAAGTCCATGTCTTCAAATTTTTCAGCCATGTCATCCAACATAGTGAACTCAACAACATTACCACTGGGAAGATAAGCAAGTTATAAGAGAAGTGATAAATCTTGCTAGTTTATTTTTTAGCAAAAAAAGTTTTAAATATAAATTAATGTACCTTAAATTTTCAATATCCACTTTTCTATACATAGTTTCATCTTGGTTAGCATTTGGTTTGCGTATAACTTCTCCTGGCGACCGCAAACATCCTACGTAGTATGTAAGCAGATAAGTGTTAGCATTTTAGCATTCCTTTTTGTCCTGAAAATTTTGAGAGTAGAAAGGTTACCTGTGAGAATCGAGTATTGCATTTTGCCCCTTGCATCTTCTTTAGGAATTCTGTACTGAAGCTGGTTATATGAAACAAAATCAAAGTAGTGGTGCCGGATGTTTGGTGCTTGTATAGCATCAAATTTTGTGGCTCTTCCAAACCGGAGGCTTGTTTTGTTATTAATTGTTTGTTGGTAAGGATTGGTCGGTTCACACATGAACTCTGAAATTCTGTAGACCTCCCCAAGTTTGATTTTCGGGTTGAAGTAGTAAATTTCCATAACATTCATGTTCGCTTGTATAACATTCCCCTGTTCATGTTTATTTCTTATTAGACAAATTCTAAGTGTGGCTACATTTTATCTATCCTATCTGAATTAACACATACCTCTTTATCTATCAAGATACAGCAAAATCCAGTCTCTTCTTTTTTCCCGGAGAATCCAGTTGCATCCTTTTTGCCATAAGTGACTGAAATCCATTTTATGTATACTCTAGCTTCGAGCACTTTGTTGTGAGATGTCGGCTTTAACTGACGAATCGTTACAATCTGTGGTGCACTGCTACTTTCAATGCTTTTGCCTTCAGAGGCATGTTCCACCACAACAGTTGCATTTCTTCCATTGTGCTGGTAAGTGATACAAAAGAAAGTCAGATACAAAAAAAGATTTGAAAACTAATAATGATAAAGGGAATAAGTATTTCAGTCCTAAGATTATGACACACGGTACATAAAACTGGTGGTTTGCAAATCTACCTATGGCTGATCACTTTTATGATAACTTTATAAAAGCAAAAGATACTAATATGTAGTTGTGATGGCATTATGTAAAGAATATTCATGACCAAAATATTGTGCTAAATTTTCTATGAACCTACAGCATAAGCAAACCTGAACCCTAAGGTGGTGCTAATAATAAAAACACATACATAAAAACATTAAAAAAAGAAGAATGTATAAACTGAAAATTAAAGCAAACTAAATTAGCAACAAAAGAAGCAAGAAGTTTGTTATCAAAAAAAGGAAAATATTAATGGCTATATTTTCATTATGAAAAGAAAGGGTGTGTCTTTTATTTTTCTTAAAAAATCTTTGTAAACAATACTTTTTGTGACATTTTGTCTTTGATTTTCTTGTTGTTTAATAAGAACTTTTAATCCATGAGGAGATGTAGCTCTAGAGAGAGCCACATACAACTGGCCATGGCCAAAGACTGGTTCGGGAAGGTAAACACCAATTTTGTTTAGAGATTGGTCTTGAATTTTGTTTATTGTCATAGCATAACAGAGCTTTATTGGGAATTGAGTGCGTTTGAAAACAAAAGGAATATTTGGATCTTTATGGATTAGTGGTATTATGTGGATAAAAACCTTTTCGCCAACTCTTGTGCCTGTAATGATATGCACTTCAATAATTCTTGACATCATGTGTGTGACTATCATATGTGTACCATTGCACAAACCACCTGCCAAGTTAACATTCCTTAACAGCATCACTGGTAATCCAACCTTAAGCTCTAACTCGTGTGGCGGGAAGCCTGGCAGCTTAAATGTGTTTATATATTCAGGAGGGTATAACATCTTTATTTCGGCTCTGTTATTCCTAACCGGTATGGCTATATCATAGCTTGCATAAGTTGTTATTTCACCATGAACCATGGATAAAAATTTTGAATTAATGATGTCTGCTGTTTCATTCTTTGGACAGACGATTGCCTTTTCTTGTAGAGTAATTGTTGAAGGTGTTTGAAGTGTAGGCTGATCATAGATGAAATCTATGAGATTTGAGAGGCCTTGTTCATCATCTTGTATGCAGTATCTAGAAGGGATCTCAACCCATGTTGAATCTCTACTGTCTTCTTTATCAGGTTCACCAATCTTACCATCACCAATATCAAGAAGCCATGATGCAAATAAGTGTGCTAAGCTTTGTTCTTCTAGACTCAAATCTGAGCGGAACAACCTCATGTTTTCTTTAAGCGTCATAACATGAAAATATGGTCAGAGGTGTGATTCTGCGATATACAATGCTATTTTTCCATTTTTGGCACGCCTTTTTTGACCGGAAGTGTTTGTCGGAAATCACCGCCTAAAATGATTGTTTTTCCACCAAACAAAACATCTGGTGCATCTAATATGTCTCTCCGAGTCATGTCTAATGTTTCAAAGAATCGTCGGTCATTCATTGGCGCTTCATCCCAGATAATGAGATCAGTTTCTTTTAAAAGATTTCCTATGTGAGTGTTTTTTTTAATGCTGCAAAGTGACTCATCTGTCAGTTCCAGTGGAAGCTTAAATCCTGAATGTGTAGTTCGGACCGATGGAAGAAGAAGAGAAGCAATGCTAGAAGAAGCAACTGCTAACACAAATTTACCTTCAAACCGTATGGTGCTAATGATTGTTTTCCATAGGAAAGTTTTATCGGTTCCTCCATGACCATATACAAATATCAACTCTTGCTTACCTGCTTTAAAAGCATTTATGATAAGTTCGTATATGCTTTTTTGTTGACTGTTTAGCCTTGGAACTGACTCATCTCTTTGCTTCGCCAACATCTCCCTGTTGTAATTCTTTTCTTCCATTAATAGCCGGTTGTTTAATTGATCCAACAGCTCTTTTGGAGGTGGCTGCAAACCATAATTTTGTACTGATTTGCCACAACTGCTAAGTATTATTTCTAATTCATATAATATGTATCCTTGCAATTCATCATCATTGACATAGTAGTTGGGAATGCGCACCTGTTGTGAGACAATTGTTGGAATATCATGGCCCATTTCTTGCCAATATTAATTCCATAACCGCAAAGGCTGTGCAACTTCACAATGAGTAAGAAGTCGTGCGAAAAGGAACCTGAGTTCTGGTGATGAAGCTGGGCCACATGCTTCTTCAAGAGTTGTGTCCCATTCTTTTTCGTCACTAAGTAGACCGAGTGCCTCACATGCAGCACGATATGTGGGATACACAACTTGGTTGACTGATTTGAGCTTTGTAAAGCCTCTGCACCCTTTTTGATGACATAATAACATCATTAAGTAGAAAAGTTCCCCTGAATTTGGGTGTATATATGCAATCCGTCCAATAGAAGATATGTTAGTTTTCCTACGCGACCAACTTTTTTGATCTGCATACCATACAAACTCTGATGGAAATTGTAAGTATGTCAAATGCCTTCCATCTTCATTTTGAATGTTGTAAGTAAACCATTATGTGAGTGTTGTCAGCTTGCGATCACGACGGTTAACGACGGACTCTAAATTGTCACCGTCTCGAAAGGTTACATGTTGCATGTTTTCTAGATGGACTGAAAGGATCTGCACTGCTGGTTCTCTGCTGTGTATTTCAAGTTTGAGGATTCTCCAACACGCTTCATGAGGACATATAAATCGGCCATCAAGATAATTTTGAATTTCACCAATGTATAGCTTTGTTTGCGCTGACAAAGTAGAAGCTTCACCAACAGACCTTGTTACTTTGGCAAAGATTCGATCGGTTCCTTTTGATATATATTTAAACAGATATTTTATTAGCATGCTCCATCCGCAGTATTCCACATTAATATGAGCTTAAAATGCCAAGCATAGATCGCGGTTATACGTCACCACATAGCCATTGTCAAGCTTCATTTGCCCTTTTGTTGCGGAAAATTTTCCTTACCTTCTTTGATAATGTGGATAACCCTTGTCATCAAAGAAAGTTTCATTATTGTATTTCTTTGGGAAATTTTTAGTGCACGTATCACCTTGCATACATGGTGCACTCAAGTTGGCCTTGCCACAAGGTCCATGCATCATCATCTCTGAAACAATTTTATAAGTGCGCGGATCAACATCAGAATCAGGTAGCTCTGCAGAAATGTGTTGGTCTACATCTTGAGCAGTCTCAATCTTGGTTGATGAAGAAATCCAAAGCAGTGTATGACAATGCGATAACCTACGTTTTTGAAACTCAATAGTAAACAATACTGCATATAAAAAAATCGAACAACTAAAATTAGAACAACATGTTGGAATACCACATTATGTAGTTATCGAGTGAATAAACGTGATTGAAAGATAAAATGCAAGGCTTTTTTTATAAATAAAGATAGACATACCTCATGTGACGTGCCCAAATGTCTGCCCTTTCTTCATGAACTTCAAGAATGATTTAATCTTTTGCTCAAATACTCTACATACTATATCCGCCCTATCTGCTGTAGTCAAATGAGTAAACTGACTCATGTTGTAACAACCCCAAATTTCGTGATACGCAGCGGAATTCAAGCTGGGTGTTACTTCATGGCTCAACAGTTACAATAACAGAAAACGAACTCTAATTGTGTCATTTTAAAAGATTTATCATTCGATTTATATAAATATCAGAGTTTACAAAATGAGGTCCCAGTGGTTTTACAATTTATTAAATAAGTTTTCAAATGATAATATAGCCTTCTTGAGTATCCGTGCCCTTCCGTACCATCCTCGTAAGTTATGAACCTGAGATAAACATGCTAAAAAGTGTCAACACAAAAGTTGGTGAGTTCATAGAGTTTATAGATAAAACAGTTGAGTTCAATAGTTTCGAGTTTGAGCGATTATTGTAATAAATACAAATATCGATGAAATAAGTAGTGGGCTACGTTGTTATACACCCATAGTCGTTTGTTTGCCCTAACCGGGTCAAAAGTTGAGTGAATCCATAGAGTTTGTATGCAAATCAGTTGAACACAAGTTTCAAGGTTGGGCCACGTTGTTGTACTGCAGCATTAGTATCATTGCAATACTGTATTATTGCTCTAAGCCTCATGATACGCAAACCTTAACAGTACGACATCATAGTAATGAACTAATGATGTAAGTTACTGACATCATAGAGATGATGTAAGTAACAAGGCCCTCGGGTAGGAGTTTGCCAACTTCCTATGGGGTTCTCAAATAAAGTGCACTTGACTACTTATCCAGTAACACAAGTAGGGCGTCAACTGCCAATAGATCTATTCACTATATTCGCGTTCACTCGCAAGTGATTAATGGCTCATGATAGAGGGAATTTTAGTGGCAATAGTGTATAACTTAGGAAATAACAATCAGGATCGCATACAGATAGTACTTGTGTTCAGGTTTGTAGCAAAACGTATAAAGTGTGATTATGAACTCATAGTAGTATGTAAAAGCTTTAGAGTACTTGTGAAAGTAAAAATGATTAGTTAAGCATGTATCTTCCCCAAAACAGTTTAAAAGCAAGTAAAGGTAGGGGCCATGAACTCACAGTATATGTAAAAGTTTAGAGTACTTGTGAAAGTAAATGAAAATAGTTGAGCATGTATCTCTCCAAAAAATAGTATAAAACAATTGAAAATGAGGCTATGAAACTCACAGTAATATGTAAAAGTTTTTAGAGTACTTATAAAAGTGAAAGCATGCAGTTGAGCATGTATCTCCCCTAAAGCATTAATAAACAAGTATAAAAACGGGGCTACGAACTCACAGTAATATGTAAAAGTTTAGAGTACTTGTGAAAGTAAATGAAAATAGTTGAGCATGTATCTCCCCCAAAAATAGTATAAAACAATTGAAAATGGGGTAATGAAACTCACAGTAATAGGTAAAAGGTTTAGAGTACTTGAGAAAGTAAAAATAGGTAATTGAGCACGTATCTCCCCTAAAAATAGTATAAAACAATTGAAAATGGGGCTATGAAACTCACCTTGGATTGAATTCTGATTGATGTCAAAAGTTAATTCAAAGTAAAATGGTAATTGGCTCCGACACGTGACATGAATTGATATGTCAAGTTTCACTTTTTATTATGCGCGCTGGTATATCATATGTGTATTGTTGGTAATCAGGTGTTGAACTTTTGAGTGTAATTAGTATAACTCTGAAAGGTTTAACGAGAAAGGATAAAAGATAAGGTTTATAGCCGATTAATTATGCTAACGTTAGTATTTGTAAGTTCAATTGGTTCAAATGTGTTTGTGAAAATATTTCGTGTGTTGAGTTTTATCAAAACCGAGCCAAAATGAGTTAAAAACATATTCTCGAGATAACATGAAAATGTTACACTTTATACCCTTATAGTTTCAAGTATTGGCAATTCATACCATCGAACTTTCTTAAAATAACAATTTATACCCTCGAACTTTCATAAAATGACAACTTTTATCCCTCAACTTTGGTGAAATGAAAGTTTCTACCCTTTAGTTTTGAAAATGACAATTTATACCCCTATGTCTCATGTTGATTACAATTTAGTCCTTGTTGATAAAGAAATATAGAGTTTTGACAATAATTACCCTTAAGCGCTATTCGACTTTATATATATTGTCCTTTATTCATTTTTGTTGTGTTTTCGATTTAGAAAAAGGCCTAGCTGGTTACGACTTACTAAATTAAGTTATTATAAGTTTGAAAATAAGTTGAAAACAGCTTATTAGCTTTTGTTTTGGCTTATGTCTTTTAAAAGAATTAAAAATGTATGTTTGGTTTTTGTTACGAAAGGCCTAAAAGAAAATTTAATTGAAACTAGGCCTTGCGAGATTTTTACGACGTTCTTGATCCTTAAAAATATTTGCTAGGTGATCTATCTAATGGTTCAGATTTGAAGTTCTAAGCTTTTATGGTTTGGTCGCAATAATTTTTCAAAGTGAGGGGGTTGGGGCGTTTTTCAATAAAGAGGGTGTTTGTTCTTAAACTCGACAAGCCAAAAAGAGATTTAAATAAAAGCGAGACAATGAGAGATTTTTACAACGTTCTTGGGGTTTTAGAAACTTAGTTGTACCCTCTTTAAAATGTCATAAGCCGTTTATTTTATGGATGCTCGGTTTAGGAGAAAATAATTATTAAAAAGGGGTGTTTGGAGCGCTTTTGACAAGGGGTGTTTGGTTTTATATGACGGTTGTTACGGTTTTGACTAAAATAAGGCTTCGTTTTACACTTCCAGGACCCATGTTCCCGAGTTTTTAAAGAAAAAGTTGTTCCGGACAACTTTCGTGTTTTAACTTTTGGATGAAACGGATCAGAATTGCCTCGAATTGCGTGCCCGACCCTTCTGTCCACAGGAGGTTTTGGACAGATTTTAGTAAACTTCGTTAGACCGTATCTTTTTACTCGTATACTCGTTTTAGGTGATTCGAATTGCTACGTTTTCCTTGTAAAATCCTTTTTAACATTATTTACTTGATATTAAAAGTTATAACGAAATAGAATGAGTTTAATAGACTTACAAACTTGGGATTCGACTAGAACTAGATTGGCTTTCAAATGGAACAAGACTCTTTCCCTCCTCCCAGGCTCTAATATACCCTTCCTTCTTCCTTCTCTTAGACTTGGAAATCATTAAATATGTGTATGTGAGAGTGTTTGTGTGTTTCGATTTAGGAATGAGTGAAAAGAAATGAGTGTGGGTCGATATTTATAAGAGAATTCTAAGGCTAATAGGTGACCACTTGTAGCATTTTGTAAGAATTGTTGAGATATATAAGGGACATGATGAGGTGTTCTCAATATATCCATGCACTATGTTGTTGGCTCAAGTGGTTCTAAATGAAACCACATAAGGAGCTTGAAATATTTGACTATCCTTATTGAAATTTTAGAAAACATGGTGGCTTGTTCGATTTATAGCCACAATGTGGAAGATTTTAAGTGACAAGGTGATGTAGCATCATGAGGTGGTTAATCTTGAGCCTAGTAACATCCTTGTGGTTAGGGAAATCACAAGTATCAATCTAGGACTAGTTTAGTTAGGGATTTAGTTAGGATTGAACTAGAAAATAAGTTAGTTTAGTTAGGTTTATGTAAAGTATAGAGTTTAGTTCCATGCATTAAGTACTTGTACCACAAGCATTAGGGACTTGTACCTTATAAAAAAAGTCAATTTTAAGGGCTTTGTGCATTATAGGTTTGTATCATGTGCTTTAAGATAGGTACATTGAGGTTTATAATATGATTTATATAAGTATTAAGCTTTTATGCATTAAAGACTTGTACATGTGCTTGAAAGACTTGTACATTTGCATTTTGAATATATATCATGCACATAAGATCATAGAGTTGTATATTAGGAATTAAAGTATAGTTAGGTTCCGTGCTTTAATGAATTGTACTCTAGGTATAAAATGTTGTACTTTACTAGTATTTATGATTTAGTTTCGTAAAATCATAGTTATAATAAATTAGGGTTTCGTGTAAATTCTAATAAATGGCTAATGTTAAGTTTGAAAGTTTTATAATCGTACATTAACGAAATAACGTAAAGTGGTAAATAAAAGTTGAAAACTTTTATACTTGACGTATAAGGAATGAACTTAAGACATTCTGGTGTTGGTGTGTACATTTATTAAGAATGTGAGTTATGTCATATTAGTTAGTTGTTGTGATTAGATAAACTGATAACGTTTAAAAAAATTAGACTTGAAAAATGGATAAGTATTCTTTAGTTAGAATATTATACGAGGCGAAATTTACCGGTGGTTACAGTCTCACCCCCTTAAATGGAATCTCGTCCCGAGAATCAGTCTGTGTTGATTGTAGTGTTGGGAAAAAGTGTAGATATCTATGGAATGCTGACAACATAGATGTTTTCGAACAATTTATCTTGTTACAAAGTTTTTCTTTTGAAATAAGATTGATAAGGTTTATCTTGTTACTGTGATTAGTCTTGAAAATTACTTGTTTTGTGAAAATCGAATTATAGACGTTGAAAACTGTCTTTAACAATGAAGATTTTGGATGAGAACTTGATAATGTAGAGAAAGTTGTTGAAATTAAGCTTTTGTAGATGATGAATCAGTTTGTTTCTTAGTAAGGATTTTTGTGATCTCGAGTTCATACTCATGTCATTTCAGATACAAATAAGCCCACTTATTTATAATTCATTAATTACATAGAGAGGCGTCCCAAACAATGTAAATAAGGAAATATAAACTTTTGGTTCGGTGATTTATAATTTCTTTATTTAAATAAAGAGGCGTCCCAATTCATTCAAATAAAGACATTGTAAATCATCCTATTTAAGAATTTCTGACTCAACGTTCGTACTTAACTGATGAGTCACAAGGAAATTTAGTGCGTAGGTGATTCAAGAGTATGGAAGGAGTATTTACACTCATCTTTAGAGATGGGAGTAAATTTATCAAGGAAAGTTGACATAAAGTTCAAAATAGTTTGCGAGTATATATTTAACGTAGATAGGGTAAGAATTGTGCAATACACAATGTCTTGGGAAGGTTTTCGTAAATTGTAAAAATGTAGAAGTAGGCACATGCTCGGGGAAAGATTGAGTCGTAATGCCTTAGAATAGACACATGCAGGTATGTTTTTTGTGTATAAAGTGATCGAAAGTATGTTGAGTGCGTATATATCAATATACTAATATGTTTGGATATCATAAATTGTTTAGAAGTCAGATAATTACCTGGAGGATGAAAGGCACGGAGAGCGAAAGGCTATAAAAATGTTTTTGTAAAAAAGTAGTTATAGTTTAGGTCTCAATTAGACCCGTTTCTCTATAACTGTGGCTCTGATACCAATCTGTAACACCCCCAAATTTCGTGATACGCAGCGGAATTCAAGCTGGGTGTTACTTCATGGCTCAACAGTTACAATAACAGAAAACGAACTCTAATTGTGTCATTTTAAAAGATTTATCATTCGATTTATATAAATATCAGAGTTTACAAAATGAGGTCCTAGTGGTTTTACAATTTATTAAATAAGTTTTCAAATGATAATATAGCCTTCTTGAGTATCCGTGCCCTTCCGTGCCATCCTCGTAAGTTATGAACCTGATATAAACATGCTAAAAAGTGTCAACACAAAGGTTGGTGAGTTCATAGAGTTTATAGATAAAACAGTTAAGTTCAATAGTTTCGAGTTTGAGCGATTATTGTAATAAATACAAATATCGATGAAATAAGTAGTGTGCTACGTTGTTATACACCCATAGTCGTTTGTTTGCCCTAACCGGGTCAAAAGTTGAGTGAATCCATAGAGTTTGTATGCAAATCAGTTGAACACAAGTTTCAAGGTTGGGCCACGTTGTTGTACTGCAGCATTAGTATCATTGCAGTACTGTATTATTGCTCTAAGCCTCATGATACGCAAACCTTAACAGTACGACATCATAGTAATGTGTTAGGAATTAGAAAATTCCTTAGTGAAGTGTCGGTCACCCCAAATGTTATCTAGCTTAAGTTAGCTCGTAGACTTGTCGTTATTTACGTTATTAAGTTGTTTATTAGTTAGTTTGTAGTGTAGTTTAGTTTAGAGCAACACCGTGGAGGAAGGACGGGTCTTTACCCACTGTATCCCTGATCCACAGGCCGATAGGAGGTCGTTTCTCATGTAACTATAAATACCCCTTCCATCCATGGAAGGGGTGGTGCTTTCAATCTAATATTCCATACTTTTGAGTAAACCTCTAGCAAGAACACCCTCTCTCTCTCTACTAACTCTCTAACTATGGCAAACATGTATTTTGATCATCCAAGACCACCCGAATCATCAACACAATAAAATAACGATCCTACAATTGGTACCAGAGCCAAGGTTATTGTGTTGTGTTGATTTGTGTGGTTATTTTGATATGTTTTTGGCTGTTCTTTGCATCATCTTTATTGGTCCAAAAAATTGTTTTATAAGTTTTTGGCTCTTGTTTGTGGCTGGTTCATTGATATGGTCTTTAACTGGTTTTAATGTATCCTTTCTTGTTGGTAAAAAAATGTCTCGTGATGGTTTCTTGGTCTCAAATCTTTATTGTGTCAAACTTGTCCAATCAGATTCTTGTGTATCCTTCTTTAAGACTGTTTTTGGTACCAATATCAAGTGGTCAAACTGTCCTTTTTGTGGTCAAATGGGTTAAAAGGCTACACTTTTATGCAAGTTTTTCTGGGTAAATATGAAGATGGTCGGAATAATGGTCGGAAAACTCATCGGAAAAATGTCAAAAATTCTTACTAGCGACTTGTATGTATTCTGTCCAGATTCACTGAATTTGTTAGCGACTTGACTTGTATCATAAGGTGTAGCGACTTGTATATGTGCTAGCAACTTGCCTTGAGTATTTACTCATGGCAGCGTGTTGAGTTATGTAGCGAGTTATGTAAACCTTTTTGACCTAGCGACTTATATTGATAAGTTAGCAACTTGGACTCTGTTAGCGAGTTGAAGTTTTTGACTTTTGAGTCAAAAAGTCATAGCGACTTGGTTTGAAAAATCAGGTAGCGACTTAGTTTGATAAATTAGGTAGCGACTTGGTTTGATAAATTAGGTAGCGACTTGCTTATGAATAATGTAGCGACTTGTACCGGTTTGACTTTTGAGTCAAACTGAAATATGGTTAGCGACTTGTTTTGGACAGAAAGGATGAAGAAGAATACAGACCACGACCAAGTTGACTCATACTAGACCATGACCACATGACTCTAACAACCTCAGATTCATCCATACATCATCAGTCTATACCAAGACCTCACAACAAGTCTCACAACATGTACCACTATCTCATGCCAACAACTAAGACTCGAGTAACATTGAGACTCAAAACTCATCAAATATGCTAACCTCTCATGATCTCAGTTTGCTCGTTTATAATGACATCATGACCATCAAGGGCTGATATCCACGACATACATCACAGATCCAAATCAAGATCAAAAGTTATTGAATATAAAAAGGGTTCTATCTCAGCTTCTTTTTTGGTGGATTATTAGATGATTAAGTTCAAACAAAAATCAACCAACCAAATGAAGTCATCATCGATATAAATGCTTTTCGATTATATCCGAATCGTTTTCAAAGAAACAACAATACTGTGGCACTTCATTGTTTTCTTTCATTCGGTATTAATTTATGTGTACGAGTCTCAAAGAAAAACAAACAACAATTGTGTTGTAATTTTTCTAAGTTATCGATTTAAACAACATATAAACGAATACATCCTTAATACCTACCCGTGTTCGTTTGGATTGGATCTCGTTACCCTTGATTTGATGCTTAATATCGTGGTTGTGTTCAAGAAATTGGAGCCATCCCTGTGGCTATGTCACACCTCGTCTCTAACCATCCCTGTGGTTATCCTCCGATTTCATGTATGATTAAACGACCTTGGTTTCTCAGGGGTGAGGGAGAAGTGATGAAACCATAATGGGGGCGGATTGAAATATGGTGTAGGGTTAAAATGAGGTTAGGGTTTGATTTAAGAGAGATGAGATTAGAGGTTATTATTCTGATGAAAAGAGGAGAGAGGCGTACAGATAAGAGGATTAGGGTTTGAGGTTATGTGAGAAAGTATACTTATATACCCTAATCTTTAGGGTTGTATGTTTGACCGGTTATAAGACTTGGGTGGGTAGACTATTGATTGGGTTGTATTCATTGGGCCAAGCAGTAATAAATTTGGAATAGGCCATGTCTTGGGTAATTTTTTGTTGGCGCTGGATGTAACAATTGGTGAAGGATAATGTGTATCTCATTCTTGAATATAAATGGTCGTGACTTTGGCTGGTCGTGGCGTGGCTCATGACATCTGTTGGGATTATTTTCACATTTGTTTATCATGTTGCATTTATTCTCTAGAGGTGGATATAGTCTATTGAGGTTGGAACTACAATGTCTACCACCTAATTTTGGTATGGCTTGCCAAGGTTTTTGATGATTTGCAATGATAATGAATATTTAGGCCTGGCGAGCTTTGATTAGACTCAGGTTACTATATCCGTGTATGGGCTTGGTATAGTTTTTAAGATCGTGTTTTCTTCGAATGGCCATTGGGACGAGACTTAGGGTTGTATCAAGATGGGATTCAGTTAATGGACATGGGCCGAATGTGTTATTCAATCTAGAATCATTTGGGTTTGAACTATGGTGTAAATTATTGTGTGTTGAACCCTTCTCATGAACCTGACAAAAATACTAGGATGTGATGTTATTGACTGGGCCTTAATTTTTACAAGTAATCAAGTTTGGGCCGTTCATATAATTGGGTCAGATAGGCTTCTCAGGATTTGGATGATATCAATGTTGCTTTATGATGAAATTTGATTGATTATGAGATATGATGATTTGATTGGGTATGAGTTGTTGTGTTATGGGTTTGATACTTTGGTTTATGCATTTTCATGGAATATTATGTCACGACTTGAAGTGAATATTGGAAAATGTTGACTACGGGGTTGTCTGGAAGATATTTCTTATTTGGATTTGAAGTGAGAGTTTTCCGGGCATGTTTACTTATTTCGTCTTCTTTCTTTCTACCTTTCCGCGAAGATGACTTGTTTGGGCATATATAGAGGGTGATAAAGACTTGGCTATTTAGTTACGTTTGTGATTCTTTCTCGCTTGACCCACAACGTAGCTATCACTTCAGTGTCTCACTCAGTTGAGAATGTCAAGAGGTTTTGTACATTGGGTACACCATTTCTTCTTCACAAGGACTAGTACAAGGTTAAGTAACAAATCTGGGGAATTCTACTTCATGATCTAATTTGGTATATCGGGTTTACTTCTCCATGTGGTCACTACAATAGCCGACAGATTGCGTGAATGATGTGTTTACCAAAGTGTTGATGTTGATGATGTTGATGATGTTGGAAAATGAATCGTTGATGAACCACTGCATGTTCCCCTATAAACAGATATTCTCTGAAACCAAAGTCGTCATAACACATTCAAGCTGACATTGTTTACGGTTTTGTCTTGATTTTGTAAAATCCCGCGAAAGAACCTATTTCTCGGTTTAAATCATAGACTTGTAAAATCCCGTGACAATGGAAACATCCTGGTATTAGTAAAGTGCATTTCCGGATCTATCTTATGGTTTATTCTTGGTTTTGTAAAATCCCGCGAAAGATACTATTTCTCGGTTTAAACCATAGAGTTATAAAATCCCGTAATGATGGAACCATCTTGGAGAAGAGAAAGTGTAATTCTGGATCTTTTGATGCTGGTGCCATGGTTTCTGCTTCGAAGAAGGGATAAAAGGGTGTACTTCATGAATTGGATGTGTGTTTGATATTCGTCATGGCGGTTTGGTTACTTCAAAGTTTTACGGGGTTATGCTCACTAAACCATGGTCGGGATGAAACCATTATCAAAGTTCATTTAAATGTCAAAGAAGGCTAGATTTGACCAGTTCAGAAGATGTGACAACGGCGTTAATTCAGTATTATTTATTTGAGGTTGAAGTGAAATATCACGGGCGAGTGCACTTAGTATCTGAAGGTATCGAGGATGGTTGGATGAAGATTCTTCGAGATCCTTGTTCAAGCTTATTATCAAAAATGAAGACTTGGAAATCTAGTTATTGTTGGGTGACTTTTACCTTTTCTTTTACCACTTGGGGGATTTGGGCTCTTATCACCACAAAATAACTATCACTTAAAGGAGTTACGTTGTAGTGCTCAGTGTCACATTCAATTGTGGATTTTCAAGAGGTAATGTACGTCTATTACTTGATGGTTGGTTGGTTGAAGAGTATAGAGTACTTAAGAGATTCAATGGAGCATGAATTCTCGGCACCGCTCTTTGTTACACATGTGCAAGTTTAAGTCACGAGTTCGGGTTAGTTTACTTCAGGGTCAAATTCATCATATTGGGTTTTCTCCATCAGCTGTCACAACAAAGAGCCTACTGAATGATAATGGGGTTGATCACATGTTTTGCCAAAAGAGATTGAAAAGAGAGAGATTATGACGTCTGTTCACATCAGTTCAGGCCTCGTTCCTCAAAGAAAAGAAAAGTGTACGTGTCAGTGCGCTTTATCTTCTGAAGAAGAGAAATCTTCTTATTAATGACCATTCTCTTCAACATGCTTCATACTTTTTCCATGTACTTAATCATCAAGTGAACCGAGCTACTGTTGATTGTTTTCTTATTCCACTTGCTCAACTATAATGACGATGGCGACATCCTGAGCTAATTTTGCGGGGGAGAAGTGTGAATAGACTACATTTGTTGAAGATATTCACTTGTTTAATCAAGAATGGCATCTCCGTATGCAATTCTTGAGGGGGAGAAGAAGTGTGAATTTTTTGCATTGTTGATTGATATTTGAGAATTAATGGTCATACGGCTCTAAACTCATGTAAGAACCGAGCTTCTTCTTATCGGGTCATCTTCACATGGAGTTTTTCTCTTCTAAGAGCCGTTGGTTGACATCTTCACTCGGATTGATGAGTTTATTGACAAAGTGCTTCCGGTTAATGCTACATGTATACATCAACATGATGATTCCGAACAATCTCTCTGTTCTTGTTTGATGTGATTGGTAGTTTGGTGTTACCATCTTGTGTGTTCTTTGCGGCCTGATTGCTAATTTCCTTGATGAACATCTTTCTGTTCTTGTTTGATTGGGAGAGATTTTAGTTAAGGGGATTTGCAAGATGTAAGTTGATTGGGATGTTTTTTTGGTGATGTTCTTGTGTTTTGGTGAGTCGAAGATGTTAACTATCTATTCCCCAACTGGACAATCTTGAAGAAGGTCGAGTCTACAGTCGGTTCTACATTTTCTGCTACATGTTAGAAGACAAAAAGACAAGTTGCAGTTGATTATCAAAAGACTTCTTCTTAATCTGGTCATCTATCAAACAGATTGTTGGTTTAGGGGAGAGCACTAATTGGGAGAGTGTTATAAGTCAAATTCGATCCCCAATTAGACTTGCTCATATTCTTTAGCAGTAACTCCTCGAGACGTTGTTATTGACTATTTCACGTATTGGACATTTGACACAAGTTGATTACTTCGGAGTTAATAATTTATCACTTATTTGAGATTGAAGTTGACTTTCACAAAGGCGTGTTCTTATTTGATAACTTGCTCGGGCTTAAGAATTTGAGTTGAAGACTTGGTTTATCTAGTTACCAGCAGTCGAGGTGGATGGTTGAAGACCTGGTTAACTATCAATATTAGGAGTTACTTTGTTTTACTCAGTGTCACACGCATATGACGGTGTGGATAATCGCAAGAGGTGTTAATGTCTCATACTTTGTTTGGGTGGTGAGTACTTAGAGATTTGCTTGAAGCATAAATTCTCTACACCGTTCTTCCATCATTAGGTGCAAGCTTAAGATACAAATGTGGGGAAGTTGACTTCAGTTTCAAGTATGGTATAGCAGGTTTTCTTCTTCAGTGGTCACTTCAAATTGTCCACATAAGGGTTGATAAAATTAGTCAGAGAGAGTCTTCAGCAAGTTGATTCTCACAAGAGTTCAAGTGTTCTTCTCAACAAATTTCAAGTATTTGGGCATTCAAAGAGTTGCTGATTCTGAAGTATCAAAACCATAAAGGGGTAAGGAGACAAGCATCTAAACGCGAGTAAAGTTGATGAACTTAATACTTCTAAGTAATTGAAGATATCCCGGGAAGACAAATGTTATTACCGCAGAGAAACTCAAGGTTTAACTCATGGCGAGTAAACTTGATGAACTTAATTCTTCCAAGTGATTGAAGATATCCCGGGAAAACAAATGTCATGACCGCAGAGAAACTCAAGGTTTTACTCATCAAGGCGTTTAGCATTCTTATTCCAACTATGTGGGGGAAGCGATGAAAGAGTTAGTTTCTGAAGATAAAAGAGGTACACAAGTACGTGATGATCTCGATGTTATCACAATCATCAGAGGAGAGAGAGTTGTGTACATTGGGGGCTCAGTTGTTTCACTTGAGGGCTTAATCAGTGATTCAGAGATATAATCACTTATTCCGGAATTGACATCCGCAGAGATTGTCATCCGCAGAGATAATCAGTGATTCGGCCTGCTTCTTCAATGTCATCGGTTGTTCTCTTTTTGGGGAATGTGTGTACTTCGGGTCCTTGAGCTTCATACACGATCATCAGGGAACAAAAATGTGAACATGGGGAGGTGTTTTCATTCCCCTCATGATGTGTCTTCGGGAGAGCTCTTGGATTTTGGTGTACTTCGGGTTCTTGAGCTTCATACACTATCTTTAGGGACGAAAGATGTGAACATTGGGGAGGTGTTCTTCATTACCCTCATGATGTGTATTCGGGAGAGTTCTTGAGCATTATACAAAGAGACTGACTGCATCAATTCAACTACTTGGGGGAATTGTTCTCTTGACACCTTTTGGAATGGATCACTTCAGACTTCAGTGAAAAAGAAATTTGAGAAGATTATTTATACGTGGGATGATACGTTGCTGTTCTTGTTGATGATATAACCTCGAACGAAGAATCACGGTGATTATTCTTGAAAGGAGCAGCGGGATTTATGATAATGGTGTGCTTCTATGTGCACCTGGCTAAGGCAAGCTTGAAATAGAGCTTCGAATCTGCTCAGCTAAAGGATTTTCGGTTTGGGGGGAAGCTGCCAAAGTCTCACTTTCAGATGGTTCAATTTCTTTCTTCGATTCAAGAGCCCTGGAAGCTTTGGTGGTGAATGTTTAAGAGATGATGACTTCTATCTTCTACGACGTGCTGCTCGATATCCTTATCTCGGTACTCGTATCATCATCTTCTTTAACTATATCATCTATTCTATCTTTGTAAATATTTATCAGAAAACAAAATACAAAAATATAAAACCAGCAAAACAAAATACAAAAATATAAAACCAACAAAAACAAAATAGAAAAAATATAAAACCTTAAAAACCCATAAAAATCAGAAAATTTTGAAAAAGACAAAAATATGTTTTCTCAAGACATGTCTTCTGGTATCGATAACATCTACGGTCTTAGAAATGTCATTCAATAATGGCACGGGACCATAGATGAAGTTCGAGCAGGAGGTGTAAATATTCTTTTTCAAAACATGTCAAAAATTATGGCTTACAGTCATTTCAGACTGTAACCCGGGCTTCAAACCATGGCTTGCTATTATTTCTGATAGCAACCCGCTCTTCAAAAGAAAGGAAAGTGCTGCGCTAAACCAATTTTCAAATATTTCGTGCACTTATCCTAAAACTAAATGAGGAAAGTATGTCGAAGGACTGCTGATCCTACATAAATGTTTTTCCGTCTAAAATTCTTCAGAAAAATATTTGGTGTTTTCAAAATGGTGGAAAATGAGTTGCTTAAAAACAATCAGATTCAGAGTTTTTATAAAATTTGGAAACTCAATCAATGACTTCAGCGCTTTTAAACTTTTCATAAAATGAGTCATGGATTGAGGGGGATAATGTTTTTCAAATCTACATCATCTAACGGGCTTTCTTAATTATCCTAATATGCTTAATTAAAAATGATGTTAACCTATGTTGAAGGACTAGGTGCCTACGATATGATTGCTAGGATTAGATGATTAGAGTTTGATGAACACATTATTCCCATACATTTATATGATCTGATTGATATGTTGCATTGACTTTTATTAGTCGATTGTTTTTTGGGTGATGTCGACCACCATATATTTGTATGTGTGTTCACTAACGTGTGCAGGTATATTGGTATAAAAGAATGTTCCCGATCCGGATCCCACAATTGATGATGATTGGATGCCGAAAGGAAAGGGTAACTATATCTTGGGTTGACAAATGAAGAAACGGAGCTTAACTGGACTTCAATGGAGAGTTGGCATGAAATGCAACGTAAGAGGTCTTACTGCATCAGCAGATGGTTTTCTTCAGCAAGTGAAGAAACGGAGCTTAATTGGACCTCAGTTGGCATTCAAAATGCAACGTAAGAAGAAGTCTCACTGCATTTGCAGACGGTTTTTCTTCAAAGCCCTACAGCAACAACAGAAGCTTCTCAACCACCTAACGTATCTTTGTGCAGGATAATCGTGATGATACCATTTTTCTAAAACTTTGAAAAATATTGTTTTTGAAAATGGAAAAATATTGTTTTGAAAATATATTGGACTAAATTTTGAAAATCACCGGACTTCATGTTATCAAAACCTAAGTCACTCAATTATTGACTTCTGTCATGGATTGAGGGGGAGAGTGATTTAAAATAAAATATTTTCAAACGATGTTTCTTCACAAAAGTTCCGTCTTGTACGATAATAAGTGGTGATCTAAAGATTTAATGTTATGTCATGGTATGATTTTTTCTTTAGAATCAAGGTCTTTCAAAATGAAATTTTTTCTGTTCTTGTTTGATTGTGAAATTGTTTTGTTTTACTTAAAAGATCTCTTAAAAACTATCATACCTGACACTAACAATCTTTAATGTCTTATAATGGTCCTTATCTGTCATATTTCAAAATTGAATCTTGCCACGTCTTTCCCTAAATTTTTCTAAATGATTTAAATCAGTTGGGATCACAAATCTCAAATGGTTTGATATTTCTGATCGGGGTAAAGATCGTATTTTAAATCTCAAATCTGTTTGAAATGGAATTGGTTTTAGTCCTTTAAAGGCACTCCTGCCTCCATGTGCCAAACGATTTCAATATACATAATGCACATGTTGAGGAGGAGGATTTATCCAAAAACCAGATGAGTATTTAAACAAGGCCACATTTTCTCCCATGTTTTCTAAACCTAATTAAATCACTTGGGATCCAAAATCTCAAAGGGTTTGATATTTTTGATCGGGGGAGAATTTGTGATTTAATTTTGAAATTTGATAAAAGTTGATCGTTTTGATTCAGTTGTGCAGGCTGCTCTCTCATATGTGCTAAACGCTTTCGAATCTCGAAGCACATATTGAGGGGGAGCAAAACCATCGAGGTACAAAAGTTTTTTAAAAAGAGATTATAAAGTACCTTGATTGTGTTTTCAAATGGTTTTCTTAATGGATTTTGTGATTGTGGATGTGCTTCAAAAGAACTCTTGCCTCTATGTGATAAAAATGATTTCAAAAATCCTATGCATATATTGAGGGGGAGAATTTTACCAAGAAAATCGAATGGCTTTTTCGTATGAAAATTGTGGTCAAAGAAAATATTTCAAAGTCCTCTTGCCTCCATGTGCCAAACAATTTCTAAATCACACGCACATGTTGAGGGGGAGGTTTTCTAAATGATCAAAACTATTAGGGTACAAAATGCTTTGATCTCGTATCACAAGTACCTTGATTGTTTTTCCAAATGATTTTTCAATTGGTTTCAAGGAAGAATGAACTGTACCAAAAGACCGACCATTTTACTTTATGCATGGTGTTATAAGGATGGTTAGGTTAGGTATTCGTTCCCACGATCCTGCCAGAGCCGGAGGGATCTACCCAGGGACAATCCACTAGATAGTGTAGAGTCCTTAGGTATGATGAAAAAAAGGAGAAAAATGAGAATATGGGAAGAGTGCGGACTGAGACAGAGCTAGTACTGGAATAAACCCAACAAGGTTCTAGTAATGAAGTCTCGGTAAGCACTGAAGGGGTTGAAGAATGAAAAAGAAATGAATGATAAAAGGGTGAAAAGAAATAGCCCTCCATCAATTCAACCTTAGGGCAGAAACCGGGTTCAATTCATATGCTACTGGTGGTTACTAAGGTAACACTGGTATTGAAGACAAGACATCATGGACCCAGTGATGCATTGCACTAAACTTCCCAAACCACTCAAGTTCCTCTTTAAAGGGCTTGTTTCATTCTCACGGGGAACCTACATAATCTATCGACTTTCTCTTAGAGATTGTTGATATTGAAGAAGGAGACCCTCTCCCTAGTCTCCGGCACAGGAACCAAATGAGCACTATTGAGTCTAGAGCCAAGAGATCATCCACAATATCTCATTAGGACACTAAATTATTGAAGACTTGCTGTTTCACACAATGTGGAAAGTAAGTACATATTAAGAGTCCTACGCATTATCCTTGTGGTATTGCCAGAACATCCGAGTGATATGAAAATATTCACGATGAAGATGGAAATCCTTCTAGAGCCAACATCAAACAAGCTCTTGGTGGGTGACATGTGAGATCTTCTCGTAAGATCAAGCTTGTGACAACTGGATAGAAACGATGGGGAGATTCAATTTTGAATCAACCTTGGTCCAGGAATGGAATTGACGAATACTTTTGGAAAAACCGTTCGATGTGCAAATCTTCTTTTCTCTAGCACGTCGAATGTGTATTCATGTTTTCAAATTCAAAAAGTATCTCTGATTGAAAAATACTTTTAGAAAAACCGTTCGATGTGCGAATCTCTTCTTTTCACTAGCACGTCGAATGTGTACTCATTCTCTAATACAAAAAGTATTTTGTTTGAAAATTGATCTTTCTCATAAAACCTTCGTTGTATTGCAAAACTCTTTCTTCAAGCAATACGCGATTGTTTTCAAATCATTTTTCATCAATCAGTGAATCTCAATTCGCTGGTTCACTCACTCCGTGTTGTCTTCTTTGAGACGTTCCGGTTTGAGAACAGCTAGAACAGTTGCGAAACCCTGTCAAGGAGATTCTTAGGAATCCTACCTGATCACAGGCAGTATTTATACTGATCAACGGGGAACCGTGGGCCGTGTACCTCAATTCAGCGAAAGTGATCAAAGACACTTTCGTGTGTTTTATTGCTAACTGTTGTTTGCAGGTACATTTGGACGGTTGCAGCTGATCAGAATTGAGGAGTCAATCCAAAGCCGCATGCTCACAGCATCCACGCTTAATTTGAAGAAATCATGACTGGTGCATATCTACATAACCTGGCTCTGATATTTCATACTATGTTTATGCTTCGCTGCTGCAAATATCATGAACCAGTAAGGCTTCCGCTACTCTGATGGAATGATGTCATGATTCAAAAGTGTGAGCATGTCGGTCCGAAAGTCACAACTTCACATGATGGCAACACAATAAAGGGTGATCCAGAGATTTACTGTGGCTGATGATCTCAATGAAAGCTCGAAGATCATCAAAGATGTGGATCAGTTCAAAGGCCTCCACTTAAAGTACAAATCAATGCGGACTTTAAAGAATCGCTACAAATGCACAAAGATTGCGGAAGTGAAGAATTCAAGTCTACGAGCTCAAGAACAAAGTCAAGAATAGAATGCTAGGATTCGTAATGTAAAACATGGGGTGACCTCCCTTAGGGGGAGATTGTTAGGAATTAGAAAATTCCTTAGTGAAGTGTCGGTCACCCCAAATGTTATCTAGCTTAAGTTAGCTCGTAGACTTGTCGTTATTTACGTTATTAAGTTGTTTATTAGTTAGTTTGTAGTGTAGTTTAGTTTAGAGCAACACCGTGGAGGAAGGACGGGTCTTTACCCACTGTATCCCTGATCCACAGGCCGATAGGAGGTCGTTTCTCATGTAACTATAAATACCCCTTCCATCCATGGAAGGGGTGGTGCTTTCAATCTAATATTCCATACTTTTGAGTAAACCTCTAGCAAGAACACCCTCTCTCTCTCTACTAACTCTCTAACTATGGCAAACATGTATTTTGATCATCCAAGACCACCCGAATCATCAACACAATAAAATAACGATCCTACATAATGAACTAATGATGTAAGTTACTGACATCATAGAGATGATGTAAGTAACAAGGCCCTCGGGTAGGAGTTTGCCAACTTCCTATGGGGTTCTCAAATAAACAGCACTTGGCTACTTATCCAGCAACACAAGTGGGGGTCAATTGCTAATAGATCTATTCACTATATCCGCGTTCACTCGCAAGTGATTAATGGCTCATGATAGAGGGACTTTTAGTGGAAATAGTGTATAACTTAGGCAATAACAATCAGGATCGCATACAGATAGTACTTGTGTTCAGGTTTGTAGCAAAACGTATAAAGTGTGATTATGAACTCATAGTAGTATGTAAAAGCTTTAGAGTACTTGTGAAAGTAAAAATGAGTAGTTAAGCATGTATCTCCTCTAAAACAGTTTAAAAGCAAGTAAAGGTAGGGGCCATGAACTCACAGTATATGTAAAAGTTTAGAGTACTTGTGAAAGTAAATGAAAATAGTTGAGCATGTATCTCCCCCAAAAATAGTATAAAACAATTGAAAATTGGGCTATGAAACTCACAGTAATATGTAAAAGTTTTTAGAGTACTTATAAAAGTGAAAGCATGCAGTTGAGCATGTATCTCCCCTAAAGCATTAATAAACAAGTATAAAAATGGGGCTACGAACTCACAGTAATATGTAAAAGTTTAGAGTACTTGTGAAAGTAAATGAAAATAGTTGAGCATGTATCTCCTCAAAAATAGTATAAAACAATTGAAAATGGGGCTATTAAACTCACAGTAATAGGTAAAAGTTTTAGAGTACTTGAGAAAATAAAAATAGGAAATTGAGCATGTATCTCCCCCAAAAATAGTATAAAACAATTGAAAATGGGGCTATGAAACTCACCTTGGATTGAATTCTGATTGGTGTCAAAAGTTAATTCAAAGTGAAATGGTAATTGGCTCCGACACGTGACCTGAATTGATATGTCAAGTTTCACTTTTTATTATGCGCGTTGGTATATCGTATGTGTGTTGTTGGTAATCAGGTGTTGAGCTTTTGAGTGTAATTAATATAACTCAGAAAGCTTTAACTAGAAAGGATAAAAGATAAGGTTTATAGCCGATTGATTATGCTAACGTTAGTATTTATAAGTTCAATTGGTTCAAATGTGTTTGTGAAAATATTTCGTGTGTTGAGTTTTATCAAAACCGAGCCAAAATGAGTTAAAAACATATTCTCGAGAAAACATGAAAATGTTACACTTTATACCCTTATAGTTTCAAGTATTGACAATTCATACCATCGAACTTTCTTAAAATGACAATTTATACCCTCGAACTTTCATAAAATGACAACTTTTATCCCTCAACTTTGGTGAAATGAATGTTTCTACCCTTTAGTTTTGAAAATGACAATTTATACCCCTAGGTCTCATGTTAATTACAATTTAATCCTTGTTATTAAAGAAATATAGAGTTTTGACAATAATTACCCTTAAGCGCTATTCGACTTTATATAAATAGTCCTTTATTCATTTTGGCTTACTAAAATATGTTATTATAAGTTTGAAAATAAGTTGAAAACAGGTTATTAGCTTATGTTTTGGCTTATGGCTTTTAAAAGAATTAAAAAGGTATGTTTGGTTTTTGTTACGAAAGGCTTAAATGAAAATTTAATAAAGACAAGGCCTTGCGAGATTTTTACGACGTTCTTGATCCTTTAAAATATTTGCTAAGTGATCTATCTAATGGTTTAGATTTGAAGTTTAAAGCTTTTATGGTTTGGTCGCAATAATTTTTCAAAGTGAGGAGGTTGGGGCGTTTTTCAATAAAGAGGGTGTTTGTTCTTAAACTCGACAAGCCCAAAAGAGATTTAAATAAAAGCGAGACAATGAGAGATTTTTACAACGTTCTTGGGGTTTTAGAAACTTAGTTCTACCCTTTTTAAAATGTCATAAGCCGTTTATTTTATGGATGCTCGGTTTAGGAGAAAATAATTATTAAAAAGGGGTGTTTGGAGCGCATTTGACAAGGGGTGTTTGGTTTTATATGACGGCTGTTACGGTTTTGACTAAAATAAGGCTTCGTTTTACACTTTCAGGACCCATGTTCCTGATTTTTTAAAGAAAACGTCGTTCCGGACAACTTTCGTGTTTTAACTTTTTGATGAAACGGACCAGAATTGCGTGCCCGACCCTTCTGTCCACAGGAGGTTTTGGACAGATTTTAGTAAACTTCGTTAGACCGTATCTTTTGACTCGTGTACTCGTTTTAGGTGATTCGAATTGCTACATTTTCCTTGTAAAATCCTTTTTAACATTATTTACTTGATATTAAAAGTTATAACGAAATGGAATGAGTTTAATAGATTTACAAACTTGGGATTCGACTAGAACTAGATTGGCTTTCAAATGCAACAAGACTCTTTCTCTCCTCCCAGGCTCTAATGTACCCTTCCTTCTTCCTTCTCTTAGACTTAGAAATCATTAAATATGTGTATGTGAGAGTGTTTGTGTGTTTATAAGAGAATTCTAAGGCTAATAGGTGACCACTTGTAGCATTTTGTAAGAATTGTTGAGATATCTAGGGGACATGATGAGGTGTTCTCAATATATTCATGCACTATGTTGTTGGCTCAAGTGGTTCTAAATGAAACCACATAAGGATCTTGAAATATTTGACTATCCTTATTGAAATTTTAGAAAACATGGTGGCTTGTTCGATTCATAGCCACAATGTGGAAGATTTTAAGGGACAAGGTGATGTAGCATCATGAGGTGGTTAATCTTGAGCCTAGTAACATCCTTGTGGTTAGGGAAAATACAAGTATCAATCTAGGACTAGTTTAGTTAGGGATTTAGTTAGGATTGAACTAGAAAATAAGTTAGTTTAGTTAGGTTTATGTAAAGTATAGAGTTTAGTTCCATGCATTAAGTACTTGTACCACAAGCATTAGGGACTTGTACCTTATAAACAAGTCAATTTTAAGGGCTTTGTGCATTATAGGTTTGTATCATGTGCTTTAAGATTGGTACATTGAGGTTTATAATATGATATATATATATAAGTATTAAGCTTTTATGCATTAAAGACTTGTACATGTGCTTAAAAAACTTGTACATTAGCATTTTGAATATATATCATGCACATAAAATCATAGAGTTGTATATTAGGAATTAAAGTATAGTTAGGTTCCATGTTTTAATGACTTGTACTATAGGTATAAAATGTTGTACTTTAGTATTTATGATTTAGTTTCGTAAAATCATAGTTATAATAAATTAGGGTTTCGTGTAAATTCTAATAAATGGCTAACATTTAGTTTGAAAGTTTTATAATCGTACATTAACGAAATAACGTAAAGTGGTAAATAAAAGTTGAAAACTTTTATACTTGACGTATAAGGAATGAACTTAAGACATTCTGGTGTTGGTGTGTACATTTATTAAGAATGTGAGTTATGTCATATTAGTTAGTTGTTGTGATTAGATAAACTGATAACGTTTAAAAAAATTAGACGTGAAAAATGGATAAGTATTCTTTAGCTAGAATATTATACGAGGCGAAATTTGCCGGTGGTTACACATGTATCTTTGAATCTCAGGCCACTTAACATTACATGTGAATGTTATAAAAAACCGTGGATTACCAAGTACCCGGCAAATCGCCAATGCATCCAAGTAGTGGTTGTACATATATCTTGGACCTCCACTAAATGAGGAAGGTAATATAATTCGCGAACCTACCTGTGACCCATCACGATCGCCTCTTGAAACTGCATCATAGAGGCCTGACAAATAGTATCCTCGAATATCGCTTTGATGTGTTCTATAAAAATCCATCCTATTATGTTCTATACAACAATATACCCCAACGACGTACTGCTGAAAAAGCCTGCCAGTTCGAAGAAGCAGATTATAATCATCATGTCTTGGGTGCAACTAGTATGTGTAGAATGCATTCATTGAGACCCGTTTTGGCTCATCGTTTGGATTTGCTGTTCTTAACTTTAACTTTGTATGATATCCTGGTTGACCATAGATGAAAATGAGTGGAAACTGTAATGACATATACGACTTATGAATCTTGCTAATTCTCTTTAACGGACCATCTTTGTATTCCAGGATAACATCGTAATTCGACTCACTTTCTGGGACGCTGTCAAAGACAATGGCGCCAAGGGTCTGCGATGCTGGAAGTTCATAACCACGGGGGCCTTCACCGCTGTAAAGCCTCACCTTAAATTATGGGACATCATGTTCAGCACATTTGTCCCGTGCAGTTCTGAATATCTGGACCAGCTCATTGTGGCCATCTACGAAGTGAATGAGTCCTTCCACGATCTCCAGATCTAAATCAAGGCCATCTGAATTTGAAAAATGCCTCAACCTATGTTGAACCTCATTCTGCGTGTCATAGATATAGAGCTGTAAAAATTTTGGGTCATCACCAATTGGACAAAGTGAGCCAATTCGATGATATATTTGGCCTGAAACTTTAAAAACATATGGCCCTCTACCATTATTGACTGTGTTTTCAACCTTTGCACCGAATGAAGTCAATGCAAACATCTGATTGTAGGTTCGGATGTTTTCCATAAAGGCGCTTTGTCCAAGTAGTTGCTTGATATACTAAGGTGGATCTGCCTCAGGCTGCATAAAAATTCTACCACCTCCACAACATAAATGGTATTGAGGTAAACCATTTCTAAAATGATGCCCTGTAAGCTGTTCTCCAGGCCAAAAAGCAGCGTTACAATGATGACATCACTCAGTACAGTCTCCTAAATATGAGGTGATGCATCTATATTGATTAACAAATCATAATTAATTCAAAGTTTTGAGAATATATGTTTGGGAAAAAGATAAAGCATGGAAAAAAAATTGCAACAGTTACCTTGTGTTGTATGAGAAGATGACCCTTCATCAATGTTGCATGCTCTATTATCTGTGTTACGATGTAAGCTACTTATGAGAGAACGCTGACGTCGACACCTTCTATAGGGCTAACCCGAGTGCCTATTTCTTTTTTGACCTTGCGACTGATGACTAACATTTTGTGTAACACTTGGCTGGCCATCGTCATGCACACCTATTGTTGTTGCCCAAAGAAAGTACCAAAAAAGTTAAAGGCATTTTTAGATGTAAAAAATGTGTTGTAAAAGGGAAAAAAAACAAAAATACTCACTTTTAGTTGCATCAGGATTTGATGGTTGACCAATGGTGTGAACATGAGTATCTGAATTTGATTGTCGCATACATGTTGTGGAGGCCTGATTTATGCGTCTTTTTCTTTCCTGAGTTTGTGGCCAATAGCAATCACCAGATGTAACACCAGTGTCAACATCACCATGGACAACTACTCTGACTGTTGAAAGAGAAACACATAAAAGTCAAAGTCAATATTGGACGAAAACAGTTGGGATTCAAAAAACTTTGTTACAAAATAAAACATGGCTGATGACCTTCAGTCACATGTAAAGGCAGTTGGTCTGTGACGGTCTGCGCATCATTATGTAAATTAGCGGTCTGCACATAGCTTCTAGCGACGTCATTGGCTCAGTTTTTTCTTCTTATACTTTTTTTTGAAGGACCAATATTGTGTGTAGCTAATCCTATTGACAATAAAGAATATTATCAAAGGTTAATTCAATATTGTATAGGAAGCAATAAAATTTGAGAAACTGCATTTTAAAAGAGAAAAAGAGAAGTCACCTTCCATCATATCAGGAGTCATTGGTTGACCAATGGTGTCCACATAATCGGATGAACCACCCAGGTGAACTTCTTTGTTGGCCATCTGTTTTCGCGGTCTGCCTCTTTTTTGAGTTTGCTGTGAACATATGTTATCATGTGTAGGTGATCCTATTCCGATTTAAAAAATAGCATGAGAATGTGATCTAATCATTCTAAAGTGTTGTGTAAAAACAAAATACATTAGAGTACCTTTGGTCGCGTAGGAACCAGATTGTTGACCAACAATGACCACACAATTGCCTGAATTAGGTTGACAATCGGGTGTTGCATAACGATGTTGGACACGGGTGCTAGTAAGCTTGCGAAAGCTTTTGTTTGTTCCTCGAGTTTCTTTGAAGCAGTCCATATGATGTGTCATATTTGATTGAGTGTGTTGATACGCAGATGGCCCTACAGTGGCTAAAAAAACATTGGAAAATTTTTGATTCAACTTTGTATGCAAACAACTTTAAAAAATAAATAATAAAAAAAATAAAAAAATAAAAGGTAATTTCTTTAAAGTAGAGTGCATGAGTTAACCTTCGGTTACGTTATCAGGCGTTTCATTAACCGTCCAATCAACACAGTTTTTTAAAGCAGTCTGTGTCAAATCTGTTTCCAAATTATTTGTAATGTTGTAATTCAGTCCCAAAGAACTACCCATTGGTGCACACACTCCTCCCATATAACCACTATGATCTAAAGGTATATGTTGGCCTATAATGTGTACATTCTGCTCCTGAACAATATCTATGAACAAAAAAACAACATAAGCCTGTGAATGTTTTCACGGTAAACATGACAATAAGTGTAACTATATCAACAGCAGCCTACCTTTGCCACAAAGACTCTTTGGTGCAGTCAAACACTGGGATGCATACGGTTGACAGGTGGAGACAATTGGCGTAATGATCTCAAGCATTTCACATCCAGTACATCCATGTATATTTGGAGCATTGTTTTGTATCAGGTTTTGACGTGACCGATTGTGAATGTTTTGAGAGTCATGTATCGTTTTTGGGTTCATAGTTATAAACAATAATATGCAGACCAATTACGAAGACAGCAAAAAGCAAGCAAAGTAGAACTATCAACATTCTTGAAATAGTTATCGTGAGCAACAAAAGCATTATCAAGCGATAGCTTGCAAATATAGAAGAGGAAAAAAAACGCCAAACAAAAAGATAGAAGAAAGTCAGCACTTACCATCCAAAAAAAAAACAGCTAAAATACAACTTAATACAACCCCAAAAAAAATGTACAGGCCATTTAATGTGCCTAATATTGAATTGCAACCACCTTTAACCTTAAACCCTAAACTCATTTTTTTTAGTGACCCTAACATCTAAGCCTAACTAACATCTAAAGCACAATAAGCAACATTTAATTACTCTAACACCTAAATATAACAAAGCCACAATGAATATACCTAACATAAACCACAATAAATATATAAGAACAAACAGTGAACCAAATTGCAAAAATGAATGAAACCTAAATGCAACATAGGGCAACCACCATAAAGTTGAAACAAAACAGGCAAAAACTAAAGGAAAAAACATCAAACCTAGTATCAATTCTTCAAAACAATAAACTTGTTGAACTTTTTTTTTATCACAAATAATTGATCTACCTAACTCTAATTATACAAATATTAGATATATGAAGCAGAAAAAAGGATGTGGACCAAAAGAAGAGTGCACCTGTAGCAGTTACCATATGGCAAACACACATTCACAAACGCAATAAAAATTTGGTTTGATGGTATATCTGACTGTAGCTCCCTCACAATCGTTTGTAGTACCAACGAATTCCATTTTCTTCGGATCAAAATATCGCCGGATTATTTTCCGGAGGTATACCCGTTTGGATCTAAAAGGTAAACGGAGGGTGAGAGTGAAGATGAATAGGATGGGTCGGGCAGTAAAAACAAATACGCTTATGTGGTCCAGCCAAAGGGTCCGTGAAAAAAAAAAAAAAAAAAAAAAAAAAAAAAAAAAAAAAAAAAAAACTTTACTATTTATAAGAACGCCCAATGAATGTAATTTTGTATAATATTATTAGATCGGTTTTGTGTCAATAAAAAGAAGATTGCGAGTTTGTTAGAATTTGTAGTTGATAAAAAAAATTAAAAAAGAAGATTGAGAAATGCTCTATAACTATTAAATTTATAATATGAACGTAATTACTAATTACTGTCCATTTTTATTCGGTGTTTCGAGTTTTGAGGTTTTACGTTAAATTTTATTACTGACATCTTGATTGCTGAATATACAATTAATTTTGATTTTATGAAGTGACATATAATAGAATTAAATTGGTATTTTAACTTTTCTTTAGAATTTACAAATCTATAATGTAGTTCTCATGATTATTAAAACAACAAACTACGGTGTTTTTCAAGTCGAGACTTATAAGTTATAACAAATGTATTTTTATTTTTTTTCAAAAGCTTCCCAAAAAGTGGGTTGACCCATCATGACCCGACCCAAACCATTTAACCCATTAGACCCATCATGTGAAAGTACCCGTGACCCGGCCCGTAGTTTTTGCCACCTCTACAAAGTACTATATATTAAAAGTCAAATGCAAGTGTGTTTTTCATCTTATTGACAATTATATGTATTTGTGGAATGGCTGCAAATTGCTAATCAGGAAATTATAAGGATGATCATTTTTGCATATCCAGTTAATTTTTAAATCAAGTTGGTTGGATTCATAGTTCACAGTTTGGACTTGCTAATGAAATTCTGAGACCACTTGATAATTTTCTTAAGATGATCAGAAGTGATTTTTTTGTTTTCTTATACAAAATCTCTTTAGCACCAAATTATTACTTCTAACGTTCAATTATATAGAGTCTACAAGATTTACCTGGACATTTTCTCATATTTACTTTTCTAGACTTAGGTGAATTATTTACTAAGGGATTTCTTCAAATGTTCAACTTCACAAGCTACTACATTTGTTTCTTAGTTACAGCAGGTACGTTTGACTATCTTCACTTTCATTTAAAACATTTTAAGGTTCCTTACTGTTCTTACATACTTGATATATAAACAAACAATCTTTATTGGATTACTTTTTCAGGCATGGTGACCACAGCCCACATCCCTTTCTCCCACGTTACTGTGATTCACAATGCAGCACTTTATGTATATATATGTTGTTTGCTCATCTCATACTGCTACACCACTTACAGCTAGACAATAAAAGATCACACCTTAGTGGCCGGATGCAATATGATTTAGATGTATAGTTGCTTGACCACAGTCCAATGGCTGCTCATCTAGTAATCAGACATTTGGCCTTCTCTACCAGATCACTTTCCTGTGTAGGGTGTACTTTAACCAGCCATCAAAAGCATCAACACCAAGGATGCATGAGTACAAGAATTATGAGTTTATTAATCCGGCAGTGTTCTATTTCTTTTTTTGTTCAAGCGTTCAGAACCTATTTCGAGGCATATGTAGAGCAAGGGGTTTGACCGTCTACTGATACAAATTATATGCTCCTTGTTACTTTTGTTCTCAATGTTTTGTAATCATTCTTCTCTAATCCTTGTTACTTTTTTTCTTTCCGTTTCTTTGATTATCTATGTTACTTCTTTTTCTTGATAAATGTAATTCTTCTTCTCTATTCATGATATATCTTTTACACTGCAATAACCACAAGTGATCTTATATACATATTTTCCCATTTAGGTCACTGTTTATAATAGTACTTATAGAATTACTCATATGTGATTGTAAGGTTTTAGATTTCATTAATGAAAAGTGAAAACAACACTTGTGTAAGATTAAAGAAAGCATGTGTATAAATAATAACTAGCTGAACTACCTGAGTCAACTGTTGACTAATTTAAATCCAGTAACTAAGCTGAATCTCAAAGCAAACAGTTTGAGATCACAAAAATTAAATTACTCATATCTGGATTTGTGACCATAAGTTTACAGATTCAATTCACTAAAGATATGTTATTCGAGTCGACCATTCCAAAAGGATTGCTAGATGAACTACATTAGTCAAGATTTGACTTTCTCAAGTCAGGAATTGCTAAGATAAATCTTTAAGCACTTGTTACAAGATCACAAGCTTAAATTGTGAAGTACGGCCCTTTGCATAATAAAGAGAACTTATTGTGCAAACAAACACGAAACGGATGCTAAAAAAATCCATTCTAGTGGTGAAATGAATTTCTTGGTGTCGTACATTTCTCCAACTAATGTAAACATAAGTTACCATCATTAGTCTAACCTACAAATCTTACCATTAGTTTTGATTAGAAACGCAATTCCTAAAACCCTAACACTTCCTTGATGATATTTGCCCATCATCACAGTTAACAACCTACAATTTCAGATCTTTAGTCAGTAGTCTTCTGTATCTTGAGCTAAACTACTTGGCTGCTTTCTGCACATGATCTAGCAAAAACTGATATAACTTCTTCCTCAAATTTTCCACCTTTTCATCCCCACAAACCGAATCATCAAGCCACATGTTAACCCTTTTAAGTTGTCCCAAAAGACTAACCGCAACTCCTGAATCTTCTCCTTTTGTCAGTCCAAACCCTTTGTTCAATGATACCTCTAAGTAATTTAAAAACCATTTACGCGATGTCAAAAGCAGTTTTTCAGCTAAGTTAGCAGTGTCCTTTAAGCCACTTCCTTTTGACCATTCTACCCTCTTGGGACTTTCCTTGGGACATTCCTTTTTAGGGGTGGGGACAGCACGTCGTACTCTTGGAGTAATAGATTCTTGGGTTTTTGGGCTTCTCTTGTTCTCAGGTAACCGGTTCTCCAACTGAACTTTTTCTGAAGCTTTTTCAAGCACAACATGGTACTTTCCCTCGCTATGTTGAACATTTGTGTTTTCTTCCATCATTAATAAGGTAAATTTTGCAAGGTTAGTTCCTAAAGCAGCTTGTACCCACAATGCACTATTACTAGGATGACCTTTTGTTTTATCAACAGCTGATTTTGAGTCAATTAAAGTGTTAACTACAGCAGCTGATGTTTGAAGTTTCTGATAGAAATTCAAGAATTGTTCAACAAGAGGCTTTTTAGAGCTCTCAACAAGTTCACATATTTCTGCAAACGCACTGCATAGAAAGAAAACGTAACAAGTTATATGATGATGATGATTGAGAAGCGTAACGTCATAGAACTGCATAAATATACACGACATGGGAGATGACAGGGGAGCTTCTACCTCATGCATTGAAGGATGTTCTCCATGGCTGAAGTTTCTTCTAATGCATGTACAGCAGATGAAAATCCATGATTCCTACGACAAATAGCTTCCTGAAAGGGATCATATTTTGAATAAACATCGGCTCAAGGAAATCAAATAAATAATCAAACTATAATAAATAGGGGTGCCGAGATACACTAGCTGGGTAATGGGTCAAAACAGGTTGCGCTGAAGAAGGTCATATTTGCAGGGATTGATTTGAGCCGCAAACACTTCTTTTATTACATGAAAGGATATGTTTTTTTAAAAATTGATACAAAACCAAAATCTATGGGTAATTTCCAGTCTGGTTGACCTGTTCAACCCATTCGGACATGTTCCAATATCAGCTAAAAAATTTATCTACACCTTTTGAGCTAAAAATACAACCCAGGTCGACCCATACATAAGTAAATGGGTCAAAATTTCCAACTCTATGGAATAACCCTTCAATAACTAACAATTAGAATACCTTTCCAAGTTCACGGATTGTTGGTGAAACAGAATCCCATGAATTGCTTGAATCAGACCATGTTCTAGCACTGATAGACACCTGGGTAAGGTGGCCTGGTACATGAATGCTATCAAAAGATGTTTTCAAGTCTTTTTTGATAGGTTTGCTTATCAGCTTTTCAGAGACTATGACATTCTTGTTTCTAAGTGGTGCCAGATTCAAGTTAGGCGGGTTTAGAACAAAATCCTTCACTGAAGAAGCCTTCTTAACCGAGCGAACCTGAAAACGTATGGACAAATCATACTACAATCAGAACATAATATTAAATAGATAAGACCACGAAGCTATATTGTATGCCCCTCATCCAATGAATATTTGCAATGTTTCCATTCTCAGATAATTCCCATATTGAGACATCTCAATAAACTCGGTATTTTTTGGCATTCACATTGTACTTAATCAATGACAGTATAGAGTTTGACAGTTTGTCCACAAGATTCTCGTACTATATATGTTGGAAAGGTTTAATTTAGATAACTGATTATACTCAAGTACTTGCTTTAAATATATTAACTACAATAAAAACAAATTGTAACTCCTTTGAACCTGATATTAAGGGTTGATGAGTTTCGTGGTAAGCAACAAAGTAGAAATTTTCCACTACGACGATGACAAAGCACCAAAAAGGCTAAAATCACTTTAATAAACTTCGTTTTATCCTATGATTTGAAGATTTGTAACTGAAAACAGAAAAGGTACGGAAATGCAATAAATTAGCAGATCACTACAGACGTTTTAGAACTTAGATGGGTAATTTATTAATCCTTCTAAATACTTACATCAGTGTATTAGTTAAACAGCTTGGAAAAAGGGAGATGTGGCAGAGATATAGATTTGAGTTTAAGCAAACAACTTCTAAATAGAAAGAATGATTAACTACCATTTCCAATCATTATATTTCAAAACTAATGTCCAAACAGTAGAGAAAATTTTTAAAGAAGGATCTGATTTGCAAACATATATAAACACCTGAGCAGTTGTCGAAATTATTGTCTTCCATTCACATGTTTGACATTCGTGTCAAAATTAGCTATTTAGCATCAATATTGAGGTAATGCTTCATATTTGAGTCCCAATATTGTTCTATACTACTCCTGTCTCAAGTAGTTACAATATTTAATGTGGACAAATTACAAAATTTAATGCGGCCGACAAATTTTAAATATATCCAAAAGATACTAAGAGTCTAAGATTTAAGTTAGTAACATGAGTTTCAATAAACAATATCAATCTAGTAGACCACAAAGTCAACATTAATAGTTACTAACATATTAACAGCCAGAATCAATGCTATAAATTTCCTCTACATTTCACACAAATTAACATATCAGACTTAATAATAGCTCAATGTTGGTTTGGTACCAGATTGGTCCCAACCAGATATTGAACTAAACTCAAACTTTTGGACTAGTAACATACCGGAGTAGAACAAAGTGGTGATGATGGCTCCACAACTTTAGTAACATCTGACCCAGACCTCAAGTGTTTCACATTAGGGGGTTTCAGAACAAAATCCTTAACTGAAGAAGCCTTCTTAACCGAGCAAACCTGAAAAAGTAATGAAAAATCATACTACAATCAGCACTTGATATTAAGTAGATAAAACCAAGAAGCCTAATTTTATGTCCGACATCAATAAATATTTGCAATGTTTTTCATTCTCGGATTTCATGTAATGGATATTATTCCTATTTTGTGACATATAAGTAAACTCGGTCTTTTTGGGCATTCACATTGTTATAAATTACTGAAAGTGTGGAGTTCTGTCCACAAGATTCTCCTACTATATATATTGGAAGGGTATTTTAAGTAGAAATTATGTACTTGCACTAAACTTATAGAGTTCAATACACTTTGATTGTTAGAAGTTTCATGGGATGCAACAAGTATAACTTACCACTACAATGATGACAAAGCACCTAAATCTACATTACTAAAATAATGAACACTTACAAATACGATAGTTACCCAGCATACCAAACTTATAGTTATAGGGATGATAGTTTAATGTCGGTTTGGTACCAGATTGGTCCCAAATCAGACATTGAACTAGACTAAAACTTTTGGACTAGTGACATACCGGAGTAGAACAAAGTGGGGGTGATGGCTCAACAACTTTAATATTATCTGATCCGGACCTCAGGTGTTTCAAATTAGGGGGTTTTAGAACGAAATCCTTCACTGAAGAAGCCTTCTTAACTGAGCGAACCTGAAAAAGTAATGAGAATTTATGCTATAAAGTACAAACAGAATCTGATATCAAATAGATAAAAAACCAAGAAGCCTAATTTATTTTTATTTTTCATGCACAATTTTTTCCAATCTCAGATTTGGAGTGTTGGTTGTTATTTCGAGTTTAAGACGTCTCAGTAAACTCAGCCTTTTTTGGCATTCACACAGTTGTTAAACACTGCAAGTAGTCTTCGAAATAATGTCAAAATTATTGAACTCAATTCATATATTTGACTTCATACCAAACCAATTAATTCTCAGACATCATCGTTGAGCTAATGCTTCACGGTTGATTCCCAACATTGTTCTATACTTCTATGATTCTATTTCTATCTCATCTCTAGTAGTAGTAGTTACAAACTTTAGGGTCCGTTTGGTTCTCATAAATGGGAATGAAACTATGACTTTCAAAGTCATAGTAGGTGTTTGTTTTGTTTTGTTTTGTGGGCCCGGTAATGAAATGGGTATATCATAGTCATAGATTCATTACACACCAATTTGGTGTCTATGAAATCCATTCCCGTGGGGCCATCTTTTTACCACTACAAATTTCAAATATCTATACACTTTTTCATACCATATTTTATCAACCAAACATAAACAATCGTAATCATACACTTTTTCATACCCATTATCATTCCATCTCATTCCAAATCCGATACCCATTGTCATTCCTAGCAACAAACCAAACGGGCCCTTAATGTGGCTGGCAAATTACAAAGTCTAAAGTGGGTCACAATTATATGATATATCTCAAAAAAACACTAAGACCCCACATGAGTTTCACAAAATAAAAAATGAATCTAATAGACCACAAGTCAAACATTAATAGTCAGTTCAACATATTAACACCATCATGTGCAAGTTGCAAGATCTTTCCTAATAATGTTACTAGTATTTCATGAACAATTTGACACTAATGCGCATAATTAAAGTAGGCGTGTGCAACCCGAACCAATAATCTAAAAATATTGAAACCAAGACAATGGCCTTAAGTATACTAGTATAGGATAACAGCAAAATTTGCCATTTGTATTAGGAAGTCTATTGAAGTTGTACATATCTAAATAGTGACCTAATAATACAGCTACCAACCCTACCGCTTATTGTAGTTCAGTGTCCGATGTGGGACCAATCATCAATACATATTGGTCCCAAATCAGACACTGAACTAGACCCAAACTTTTAAACTAATAACATACCGGGGTAGAACAAAGTGGAGACCTAGGGTCCACATCTCTAATAATATCAGAACCTGACCTCCGGTGTTTCTCAAACACCGGACTCCGGTCCCACCCTTTCCTAACCGAATAATCTAAACTCAACCTCCTCGCATCCAAACTCAACCTCCTCCCACTATTCCCCTCACTCCTCTTCCCAAAACTAACCCCATTCCCATTTTTCCCCTTAACAACCAACACCTCACTCGAAATCAAATCTTTCGGTTCGCCAACACACGCCCGTCTCTTCGCAACCACTCTCACCCCACTCAGCACCGGAACCGGACTGCCCGACACGAGGCGCGTGACATACACGAACTGTCCTAACTGAATCTTATCACTCAAAACCAACTCAACATCACACTCAGCTACACTAACATAAGCAGAATGGACACTATCAGAAACCCGTAAATAAAAACCCCCATTTTTGTTTAAGGAAAACACATCATCTTTAGGGACAATGCCAATGACTTGAAGCAATGGGGTACGATGGTCTCCTGCTATTTTGGCATGTGGGTTGTTTATGTTTTGTAAAAGCTTTGTTAAGACACCAGGTGTAAGTGATGCCATGATGATGGGAACAACATTTGGAAACAAGGGTTCTTTTTGTTTATTTATATAAAATGGGTTTTTGTTTTTGTTTTTGTTTTGTTTTTATGGGGAAGGGTGTTGATGTTAAAAGTGAATCTCAAAGTGGCATTGGATTGATCGAATTATTTGGAGTGTGGCAGGTGTTTGTCGAGTTACGAAGCTGGCTTGTTCAGTGGAAAGATGCAGGATTTGCAGCGACTTTAAAAATGATAAAACTATATTTTATATAAATATTTAGTTTTTAAACAGTTTTTGTTTTTTTTTTGTGACCGGCCGGTTCTGACCAACTGGTTCTTGATTCAACCGGCGCACTGTCTATTTTGATAAATTTATCTGCGTAGATACACATATGTATATCTAGAGCCGCTTTTATACTACTACTTATAAAGAATGTATATTTGGCTATAGAAAATTTTTCTCAGTTTTTTGTATCTGTAAAAAAAGTTAAAGATTTAGAAAACGTGTTTAGATTATATTTTGAAAAACGAAAAGTGGAAGGGATTCATAAAAGAGAATTGATTTGTATATTTCTAGTTTTGATTGGGATACTTCAATTACTGCATTAGACAGTTGTATCATATTTATATTTTGCTTTAAATACTTGTACAGTAATGTGTAAATAAATAAAAAGACTGTGCGAATCATTTCTTTTTATAAAAAGAGTAAATTACATGGTTGGTCCATGTGGTTTGTCCAAAATAACAACATTCGTCCCTCGAAGTTTAAAGTTGCATTGGTAGTCCCTAAGTATGTAAACAAATAACACACCTGGTCCAAACGTTAACCTGCCGTTAGTATTATCAAAAAATCAAACCAAGTGGCAAAGATGGAGGGGTATTTTTGTCTTTTCATGTTCTACCTATAAAAGTTAAATCATTTCTAGGGATTTAAGAACCCTAATAACATTTTCTCTCTTGTTCCTCTCTCTCAAAAGATCCGGCCTTCCCAGCCACCGGCGCCACCCTCTGTCGCCGCTTCATCTGGCCATCACCACCGTGTCATGCCACCACCACCAGCGTTGAAGACAAGAAGAGATTGTGTTTTGGGTTAGAGGTCGCGAATAGGTTGTGGATCATGGTTTTCATTCGTGCTGTGATCGTGTATTCACTGCCGCCATCTCGTCTCTCTTGTTCTATCTTATCTGTGGGTATGTCGACACACGAATCTATTTTGTTTAATTTCCTTAACTTAAAACTGATTCCAAGTGAGTTGAAACGATTTAGTGGAATATAAAAACAGATTAAAAATCCTTTTTGGATTCAAAATATAGTTTTGCGTGGTATTAATCGATTAAAGTGTGTTGGTGGTGCTATTTACAAACGGGTCGAGACAGTTTGGTCGTAGATTGGACAAAGGGTTTAATTATTCCAAGGGTTTTGTTTGGTAAAATGATATTACGTGTTTTGGTGTTGCGGATTGGTCTCGGATTTATTTATTATTACCCGTTGAGTCTCAGTCATGTTTTGGATTATCTTATATATATGATTGTGCATATGTTAGTTGTGTGTTGTAGATCTTTGACTCTTTCAGGTTCATTTTGCATTTTTGAGTGTGTTTAGTTTAATGAGAACCGCCCACGTAGGGTGCATCTATTTGGTCTCGCCTCACAATAACACAATCACAAATGGTTTCGAGTTAGTTTAGTGGTTGTTTTGGTTTAACCGTGGACACCAAATGTTTTACCTTGTCTGGATATAATAACGAATAAAAAAAAAAAGGAGTGTGTTTGAATCTAAATTTCAAAAGGGTGTGAGTGTTTGTGTTGTATGCCTTGGTTTATTGCAGGTTACAAAGGGGAAAACGAAAGAGGCGTTTGAATTTTGACATAGCATCTGTGTTTAACTTTTATAGGTAGAACATGAAAAGACAAAAATACCCCTCCATCTTTGCCATGTGGTCTGATTTTTTGATAATACTAACGGCAGGTTAACGTTTGGACCAGGTGTGTTATTTGTTTACATACTTAGGGACTACCAATGCAACTTTAAACTTCGAGGGACGAAAGTTATTATTTTGGACAAACCACAGGGACCAACCATGTAATTTACTCTTATAAAAATGTATGCAAGGAAAAATGTTGAGAAGTGTAAATAGATCATTCAAAATTATGTTAAAATTTATAACTTGAGCTTCTTGCTTTTTTTTAAAAAACTTGTAAAAGATGTATGACTAAACAAGTTGCCTACTTTTTCAGGGGTTTTTTTTTTCTAAATATATATAGAAATACGTCATATTTCTTACCAACTAAATGCAACCAAAGTCTTTTGTTTGATCTTTGAAAAAAACAAATGAAAATAACTATAGCTCTCGCATATGATTTGCCGGTTACTTTCTAATATCAAAATGTGTAAAGTACAAAAATCATCATTGTAGTTTGGTCACACTGCATGTTCAGTCATCATCATTTCAAAAGTGCAACGAACATCTCTATGTAGAACGTTAGGATGCATATTCGGTCTCTGACCAAATTAAAATGACTAAATTACCCTATGTCTTCTTCACATTTTAATTTCGACTTATTTTAAATAGACAATCAAGAACCAATTATGGAACTAGACGTCCTATGTGGATGACTAGCACACCATTATAGTCGTGCATTCTAAATGCGGAACTTAGACGTCTTACGTGGATGACTAATGCCATTATATGGCGTTTTGTCCCGCAATGGGACTTAGACGTCCTACGTGGATGATTATTGTGTTTATATGACATAATATGTTCCGAATATGGAAATAGACGTCCTATGTGGATGACTAGCACATCATGTTATTATTATGTAGGGCCATGGATATCAAGATTCTACAACGATCGGGAGGTCGAGATTGGTGAAACAAGTAGAAAACCATACTCGGTTCCATAGAGAGAAAGTAGAGAAAAGATGGAGAGAAAATTGAATGATTTATTATTGAAACTAAACACGTACTCATGCATAGCCCTCAAGGAGAGTTTAGAGGGGTATATATAGGCTATATACAAGTTAAGTTTACATTTATTACATAAGCAGTTATTGCATATTAAACTAACTAGTATCTAATGCAAATCCCGTCACTTTAGTCACTTTTAAGGCTAACAATCGCTCAAATTGATGACATACGGGAATTTTTTACAATGTTTTCTACAAGTATATAATAAAGTCTTCGAAAGCTCCACAAACTCTGAGGATGTCTCGGTATCTCTTTTCTTCTCTTGTACGGCTTTGTTCTTCTTTACTTACAAACAAAACACTATAGTGATATATTACAAGTATAAATACCGAAGTCTTCGTAAGCACAACAAACTCTAAGGATGCCTTATTAGCTCTTTTCTTCTTTTGTACCACAGAATGGCTCTTCTATATACTTGTAATGCTTTCTAATTGGGTTTTTACTCCTTCCCAATTAGTGCGCTTTTTTCTTTTTGGGGATACAACGTATTCGTGGATATGACGTTTCGAACCAAATAAAAAAAATAGTATGGGCATTTCAATTAAGAATTGTCGTCTTATTTGGTTATATCGGACCATGAATCCCATATACACTTGTAAGTTGATATCTGTTTACGTATGAGATATAAAATGTGATTAGTATCGGATTGGGATGCTTGTGTTGTGCGGTTTCCCGTGTAGAACGAAAAGGACCCAAAGATATGATTAAAAACTAAGAGCTTGAGTAACACTTACAACAACCATGTAGTATGTGTTTACTATGTGAAAATATTATGTAAAGTGTAGAGAGAATTTGGTGATTCGAGAGAGTCTCAAAGGTGAGAAACATCTTCTATTTATAGAGAGGCAATTAGGGTTTAAGGATAAACCCCACAAAGATGATCAAACGACTGTAGGACAGGACAAGTGTTGATCATCTGACGTGTAGACAAGAATACATGTGGCAGCTCCTCTTGGCTTGTACCAGGTCGTGCCCGTCTCCCTCAATCCTGTCGGTATGCCTCCCATTGTCATATTTTAGATAGTATATCTTGGACGTTAGTGAAAATTGAGAGACAGTTGTCTCATACATGTCCGTTACACGACCTGAGAGGTTTTCTCAGGCTATGCGTAGCCTGGGAATGTAACCGCACTAACCGTGTAGTTAACTAGAATGGGGGTTGAATAGTTTACCGTTTAAAATCTTTGTTTTGAAGCTTATTGTAAGATCAATTGATATTGATTAATGATTGTACAATAAATTGCACTACCAGGCTTCAATGGTGATCGAAGGTAAGAGGGGTGTGTGTTCCATCCAAGATTGTCTTTCACCTGAGAATAAGAAATACGAAGACACTACGTTAAGTGATTACGCAGGGGTTGGACCCTGCGAACCACCTCCGGCGTTAGAGTAAGTATGAGTTATGGTTATGTAAGTGAGTGTGAGTAAAGAGTAAAGTGTTAAGTGAGCTTACCATAAACTTTTGCCCGTCCCACCTATTTATAGTAGAGAAAATAGGCTTGAGGGCACCTCTGCGCAAATATCAGAGAACATGAGGACGTCCCATGTTTTTGGGTAACCGCTAGGGCTTAGTGACCCACGTTCTCAAACTTGGCGGGAAAGCCAGGGATGAGAGGGAGATCGTGGGTTTGACCAAGTCAGGATGGTCCTCTGTCCTTTATTCCCTCGTCAGCCATACCCCGAAGGGCTTAGGGCTTCGAGTGGCGAGTTCCCCGCAGGTAACCTTTGTGCATACGAATGGTTTGATGCCAATGAACATTTGGGAGAACTGACATGGGCCTTCGTACAGAAGGGCTTCGACACAGTTCGAAGGGGTGTCCATCGAACTGTTCGGAGGGTACATCATCAAGCCCCCCAGTGGAAAATGATGCCTATGAACGAGGAGGCATTGCTTTCGACTTCAACCTGCGAGCAAAATCAGCTGTGTGATGCAACGGTATACACAACTTAGGTGATTACGCCTCTTAATGCGCATTAAATCCTACCTAGTCAAGTCTAACAACTCGCTACAGTAAATCCCACATCCCATTTACCTCGGTTGACTAAAACGACTTTTCAAATTTTAAAAGTCATTTGAAATCCGGATAAGATTACTGATGGGGACACGTGTGTGGTTCATAAGCGAATTTGAAAAGAGTAATTAAAAGGTGGTAGATGAAACCCTAGATCATTTTACCTTCTCCGCCCACTTTTACACGCAGTAAACTGCCTTCAGTCACCGGCTTCGAGCAAAAAGGTAAAGTCCTCTCTTCGTCTTTTCCCTAGCTTTTGTTAGTTATGGATTCAAAATTCATTATCAAACAACAAAAATGTACCCTGACTTCCCAGGACTTACACGATTTTCTTGCTCAATACCCCATTCCCCAAGAGTATAAAATCATGCTTCCAAAACCCAATCAAGGTATTTTCGATGCTCCAAAAAATTTCGTAGGGCTCTATACTCATTCGTTTAGCCAGTCAAATCTTAGGATACCTATTCATCCTTTGATTCTAGAACTATTGCAGTACTATGAGGTACACATTTCCCATTTTAACCCATTTGGCCTTGCCAAACTCACCACATATATTGTGATGTGTAAGGCTTACAGTTTTGAGCCAACACTTGAGGTGTTGAGGGGGTTTCTAAACTTATATCCTGGTGGGAACTGGCTGACCCTAGCGAAGAGGCCTGAAGAGGATGTTCCCAATCTTATTCTGAAGCCTTTCACGAATATAAGAGACGGGAAAGGTAGTTTCTTTTATGTTCAAAACACCATCATCCCACCTCAATATCCAGCATTGCTAAATGAGGCATTCAGATTTGATGCTAAACGCTTCAATGATCCTCTTCCCTATAAAGTTCGAAGGAATCCTCTGTATCAACGTCTGGCTAGGTACCCTTCTGATGTTCGATCTTTTCCCGAGCCTATTCTGTTTATGGCTGGGACTGCTCACAGCTGGGAGGGGTCTCCCGCGAAGCCCATGATCATGTATCATGGAAAAAGTATGTGTACTTTCACTTTCTTTAAGTATGACCAATTTAGCGCTGATATTTATCTTTTCTTGTTCCTTGTTTTGCAGAGATGGCTTTCAGGAACTTTATGCACCAGGATATGGATGAAGATTTGAGTTTCATGCCTATGGAGCAGGCTGAAGGGTCTTACGGTGGTGGGTCGCCCTCTGTGTCAGTCAATAACAATGATGTTGATGATGTCAAATTTGATCCTGTTGCATCTGCCCCCCCCCCCCCCCAACAAGTGCTATTGGAGGGTCCTTCTCAATTGGTTAAGAATGTGGCTGATTCAGACGATCCAGCAGATGAGAAACTGCGGATTACAGGTTCTATAGGCATTGTAGATAGGTTGAAGAATCGGAAAAAGGGACTAGTGGAAAGGCTTTCAAGTCCTCAACCAATAGGAAAACTCCCCTTCCTACTTCTGCATCCAGGGCTGTCCGACAGAAAGGTGTCGAAGGTAGGAAGACTATGAAGTCTGCCTTCGAACTGCCAGATGATACTGAAGAAATGCATGGTATGCACTTATTTCTGAAAGTATAAAAATACTTATTTGCTATGTCTAACTTTCCCTAATGTATTTCCTTTGTCGCAGGCCTGCCTGACACCAAAGAGCTTTCCGATGCCCTTGCCTGCCATCGCATTGTTGATCATGTCACTCCTCCAAGCTGGAAAGGATTGCTAGACAACATGAATATAGAAGGGGTCTACGATTTGCACGACAAGAGTGTCACGAGGCAAGTTGTTTTGGACAATCATATGAATGGTCGCACAAGGGAGTTGCTCCAGGCTGTGACGAAGGCAAGGTAGGAGATGAATGTGATGTTGGATAGGGAGAAGCATAGGGACAAACAATATGCTGAGCTAGAGGCCAAATGTGAGGAGATTGAGAAAGACTTTGACAAAAATCCCCTCACCCAAGACCTTCGAGACATGATTGCTGAGCTAGAGAATGAGGAGGCTAAGGTTGTTACTCTCACAAGTCAAGTTGCTGTTCGAGAGGCTAAGTGTGCAGGTTTGGAAAGTTAAAGGTCTAGGATTAGAGAATTAGAGATCAAGATGAGAGAGGAGGTTGATGGCCTACAGATGCGCTACAAAATGCTGCGGAAGGATCGTGCAGAGGTAGTGTCGAAGGTAGTGCCATACATTGCCATGGAGTTATATCACAGTGATGAGGTAGGAGCCGCCATGTGGAAAGTGATTAAAGCAGCTATTTTCCATGGACGATGTCTTGCTTTGGAGGAGGTGGCTAAGACTGGTGAGCATGTGGACCTCTCCAAGGTTGAATGTTATCGTCCCTCATCAAAGCTGAGTACGAAGAGGCAGGAAATGCATTTGCTACTACAGAGTACCCCTTCTTGCTCGAAGCCACTAAAGATCCCATGGCACCTCTCGAAGATCTACTCTCCAAAAAGCCTCGAAAGATCAAGCCTGCTACTCCTACAAAGAAGACAGCTTCTGCCAAGCCTATTTCAGCTCTGCCATCTCCAACCCTATCTCCCAAGAAGAAGGATTGAAGGCTGTCATGTCGACATTAATTTGGTTTTAAGGGTGGCATGTACCCTTGTTAAAACAATTTCTTATGATGTTCTGTTTGTTCCTTAAACAATTTGTGATTGTGGTATGTGGCTTCGGCCGAAAACAATATTAACTGGGCTTCAGCCTCTTGATGCAGGTACTAGGGCATAGGCCCTAGTTTTGAATGGAAAGAAGTAGGGAAATATCCCTACGCACTTTTAAATATTTTTCTTGTGCACTTCTCGTACGCCATTTTTCCTACGCTTAAATTTTACAACCTAAGGTGTAATAACCTCATTGTGTGTAAATTACAACACCAAGAATATTGTGACCAAATTTGATCACTGACAGAGGGTCGTGACCCACTCTATCTTTAATCCTTTAAGTCTCATGGATTTTTTTTTTACCATAAACTATTTAGGAGAGTTAATGTGAATGTGTTGGTAGGCTTTAGTAATTATATGAGGCGTTTGTTACACCTTATGCCTTTCCTTTCGACATTGAAACTCATAAACGACTTGGCTGAACAAATCTTTGTGTCTAAAAAACGAAGCAAGAGATTTGTGGGAAATATATTATATCATTGAATTGGTAGAGAGGATTACATCATTTTGAAATGAATACTAAGACAACTACCAATAATGCTTGCTTTCCCATGAGAATCTTTTAATATAAGAATGAAAAGTAAAAAATACTTCTTAAACATAGAACTTTCGGAGGTTCGTACCATTCCATGTCCTGTCGATGGGCTCTCCGAGAAAAGTGGCCAGCTTGTATGCACCGTTACCGTAGGCTTCAGCTATAACGTAGGGTCCTTCCCAAGTAGGTCCTAGCTTCCCCTGGTATTCTGCCTTGCTTGCACTATTAAGGCGCAACACGTACTCTCCAGGATTGAAGGTGGAAGGCTTGACCCTCTTGTTGTAGTGGCCTTCTATCTTATGTTTGTGCATAGTGTTAATACAAATAAGCCGTAAAAACGTTTATTTATATTTTACGATCTTCTAATGTTTTGTCGATAACAAACGTAAAATCATTTTAACGAAACAAATAAAATACGTAAATGATTTGAGTCAATAGTTTACTAACACATTAACGTTTTCACATAAAACACTAAGCAAGTAATAGTGATTTTATGATTTAGTAATAAATATGTACAACAACTAATGTTTACATATTGGGAAAATATATACATAACTAGTATGTATTATAATGGGTAATATAAATGGGTAGAAGTTTAATTATTTGACCCATTGACCAAATACATTGAATGTAGTTGGGTAAAACCTAAAGTCCATGACCCATATCCATGGAGCATAACCCATAACCCATTGCATGACATTATGCATAAGTCATATATGGATATTATCCATGACCCATGGTTTTAACCCATGACCCATGGACTAGATGCATTGCATCATTGTATCTACTTGGATACCCATGGTCCAATGTCTAGGACCCATAACCCATGACCCATGACCCAAAACCCATGGGCAAAGGGGAGCATCCCACGGATCCCCAATAATACACTGGACGGATCCCTCAAGTGAGGGATCCGTGGAACATTAGCTATTTTTCCTCTATAAATAGTGAGCCATTTCTTCATTGAATCTCACCCATGGACTAGATGCATTGCATCTTGTAGATACATTGTATCTACTTGGATACCCATGGTCTAATGTCTAGGACCCATGACCCATACCCATGAACCATGACCCAAAACCCATGGGCAAAGGGGAGCGTCCCACGGATCCCCAGTAATACACTGGACGGATCCCTCAAGTGAGGGATGCGTGGGATCCGTGGAACAGTAGCTATTTTTCCTCTATAAATAGTGAGTCATTTCTTCATTGAATCTCACCCATCTCATATATATTTTCTCTTTGAGTTGTAAACTCTCTAACCACAGATCCAAGTGATCTTTGTATGTAGTTTTATTTTTGTGTGATTCTCTAGGTTCCTCTTAAAGGCGAGATCACCACCTCTTGAAGTCGAGCAAGCTCAAGTCCATGATTTTCCATGCTTTGTCATCATCAAGACTACTAAGGTTCTCTTGTTGATAGTTCTCTTCTTTCTCATTAGAAGTGTAGTGTCGATGACATAAGTGAAAGATGTCTAAAAGGTGAAGACAAAGACATTAGTGAAAGGTGTCGAAGCATCAAAATAAAGGCATTAGTGAAAGGTGCCTAGTGTCCGTATTGAAAGCACTAGTGAAGGGTGCTTAGAAGTTAAGTCTAAAGGCACTAGTAAAAGATTTATAGAAGTCAAGTCTCAAGGCATTAGTGAAGGGTGCCTAGAAGTCGAGTCAAAGGCATTAGTGAAAGGTGCCTAAGGTGTACATTCGATATGGTATGTTCGATGTACAAGATAGATTTGTATTGGGTCAAAGGATATTGATATCCTTGTTGATGTTGTCATAAGGAGTGGATCTCCTTAGGGATAGGATTTGTGTAGTGTTGGGTAGTAGTTCCTCCATTGTAATGGAACTCGGTATCTAGCCTAGTACCGGATAAAGGGTAGGCGACGTTGTGATAGGTTTGGTTCTACCTCGTGGAAGAACCTGGTATCTAGCCTTGTACCGGTTAAAGAGTAGGCAACGTTGTGAAGGATTCTCCGCCACAAGGAGTTGGTGTTGTGTAGTTATTACAAACTCTCGAGTAGGTGACTCGGGGAGTGGAGTAGGGCAAGGAAGGTGTCCTTGTAGCCGAACCACTATAAATACTCGCGTTGTGGTTTTGTGCTTCTTACTCTTTATCTTAGCCTTTTATTTATCTTTATGCTTGTCTATCAACATCCAACACACACGTTCAAATAGATTGACATAAGTTAATCTAAATAGTTTAAAACCAAGTTTTAAATCGGTAAAACTATTCAACCCCCCCCCCCTTCTAGTTTTCCACAATTGGTATCAGAGCTTCGTTACCAAGTTTCTTAGAGTATGTTGTACTTTAAAAACTTGATACGATCCGTGTTTAATTGAAAACTACAAAGAAGGTCTTTTACAAAAACAAACACCATGTTTTAAAACACTTTGTTTGGATGTTGATTAGATGACAGCATTTTTTTATCTTACTAAATTGCACTAACCTTCCTTGTCATTTTGCTTAGTTAAAGCTCATACTTATCAAGCCATAGGAATTGCTTGGTAACAAGATTACCTTCCCTAAGAAGGTATCCTAAACACGAAGGAACCAGAGTTGTCTACTGACATTTGTTTTATCATTAGTGATGATGTACCCTCCGAGTAGCTCGAAGGACACTCCTCCGAGACGTGTCGAAGCCCTTCAGTACGAAGGCCCAGGTTAGGATTCCGAAATATCCGTAGGCGTCAAACCATTCGTTAGCATGCAGGTTACCTAAGGGGAATTCGCCATTCGAAGCCCTAAGCCCTTCGGGGTATGGTTGATGAAGGAACAATGGATAGGGGAACCTCCTGACTTGGTCAAACCCACGATCTCCCTCTCTCTCTTGGCTTTCCCGTCAAGTCTGAGAACGTGGGTCACTAAGCCCTAGCGGTTACCCACAATCATGGGACGCCCCCATGATCTCCGACATTCATGCAAGAGTACCTCCAACCGTATTTCTTCCACTATAAATAGGTTGGACGGGCAATGGATTATGGTATGCTCATTACACACTCATCTCCTTACTTACACATACTTAAACATCCATAACTCATACTTACTCTCACGCCAGAGGTGGTTCGCAGGGTCCTACCCCTGCGTAATCACTTAACATAGTGTTTCGTATTTCTTATTCTCAGGTGAAAGGCAAGTCTTGGCTGGAACATACACCCCTCATTACTTTGATCCTCATCGAAGCCTGGTAGTGCAATCTTTTGTACAATCAGTGGCGCCATCCGTGGGACCACTACTATTAGTCCCGTAATCACCCAGTCCTAAAACCCTAACCAGCTACACTACATTTCCGGCATGGAACCAGGAAGAGAAGATACACCTCCACCAGGTTTCTCTACCCTGGTCCCGCTCAACACAACCAACACCGATAATCTCGCCCCCATAACAGTCTCAACCTTTACCGCACGATCTCGTATGGAAACTACTCCCGTACATCATGCCTCAAAATCCGCTAACCCTATTCCAGATATTAGCCCCGCCTTCGTTGAGGCAAACTTCGAGGCCTTAGATTCTTTACTAAGGGCTCATAAGAGACAGGTTCGCAACACTGAAATGCGGAGGGAGTTGGAATACTCCAGTGAGGAGTATGATGAAGAGATTGAAATAGAGGAGAGGCCTCAACTTGTTAGCAGGGGGCGCTCAGTCCTACGAAATGGTTCTCCTTCTACTAGAAGGCGGAATGGGAGGACCGTGGGTTTTGAAGAATGACCCGGAGGAGATCCGGGAAGAAGGGAAAGAATGCATGGTGAAAGAAGGAGTGAATACTCCAACGGAGGAAGCAACCCGGTAGGAAACGGAGGGGTAAACCTACCCCATCTTCTAGCTGCCCATTTAGGAAGGGAGGGGACGGGGGCTCCAGTAACCCCCTCTTATGTTTCGAGTGTCGGAGGCCCTCCTCCATACTCCGAAATGAATCAGTTACCCCCTCCGGGATTAAACCCCTACCTACCTGCTCAAACCTACAACATTTACCCTCCGAATGGTTCACTCCCCAACCAGAGTTACCAGCAAATTCCCTATGGACATGTTCCTACACAATCGATGGGTGTAAACCCTTCGTACCAACCTTCTACTGTTTACCCTACCTACACGCAGCCATTTCCTACACCTGTTTATCCACCTCCATACAACCCGTACTATGCCGAAGCCTCTGGAGCTTGCACACCTTTCGTAAAGTGGATCGAAGACTACCCCCTACCTGACGGGGTAAAGATGCCTACTCATATAGGCACCTACGATGGGAAAGGCGATCCTGATAACTTCCTCCACTTATTCGAATGCGCTATCAAGATGCAAAAGTGGGTCATGCCTGTAGCATGCCACATGTTCACTTACATGCTCAGAGACTCCGCAAGAATATGGTGGAACGGACAGAAGTTGGGGAGCATTATAAGTCTAGACGATCTTAAGGCTAAGTTCCGGTTACACTTTAGCCAGCAGAAGAAGTACACTAAGACTTACCTAACCATGCACACCATCAAGCAAAGGGACAACGAAAGCACAAGGGCCTTCGTTACCAGGTATACTGATGAAACTTTGCAAATGCTAGGGTTGCACGAAGATCAGAGGATCTCTGGTTTCGTACATGGCCTTCGGACTCGAAGCTTGGTGGAGTTCCAATCCACCGATCTTCCCAACACATACAAGGCCCTGATCGAGAAGGCTTACACATGGATTGAGTCCAAAGAGGTAGCAGCAAACGGGGCTGCGATAGAGCAAAAGGAAGCTTCTGACAAGTTCTCTCAAGGGTCCTTCTGGGAAGGATCCAAGAACAAGAAGAAGAACAGAGACCGCTTCACTCCATACAACAAAGGTTCGAACCATGGACTCTTGGCGAACTTGGTCAAATCTCCCCGGGAGATACTGGCTACCGAGAAAGCCGCAAAGTCCTTCGATCCACCACCTCGGATGACAGCACGAAGCAAAGCCAGAGACATGTCCAAGTATTGCCATTTCCATGAAGATCATGGACATGACACGAACAACTGCAGGGAACTAAAGAAGCAGATCGAAAAGGCGGTACGGTCCGGACAATTAGCACATCTGGTCAAAGGCATCAAAAAGGGAAAGGAAAAGTTCTCCGACACCCAACTGGGTGAATGGAAGGGAAACAAGAAGGAAGCTATGCCCACAGAAGCTCCGATACTAATGGTGCACAGGCACAATACAACCTTGAAAAAGAAGGAAGCAGATGGGGAGCTGGGAAGCGTAGGGGAAATAACCTTCCCTTAAATCTTGGGGCAAACACCTTCAACTGGTCCCGTGGTTATCAGGGTACGAATCTCAAACAGGGAGGTAAACCGAGCATATATGATTTGTGGAAGCTCCTGCGAGATCATCTATGAGCATTGTTTCCTAAAGCTCAAGTCATCCATACGCTCATGGAGGGTAGACTCGAAAGCACCACTGGTAGGGTTCTCCGGCGAACACTCATGGCCCTTGGGAGAAGTACCGTTGGAAATCACCATAGGCGAAGGCCCCTTATCCTGCACGAAAACACTCACCTTTGTCATAGTCAGGTTAGACTCTCCTTATAATTTGTTAATAGGGAGAACAGCTATACAAAAAATGGGCATTGTAGTTTCCACCATACATGTTGCTATTAAGTTCCAAACCCCCTTCGGAGTAGGAACTGTTCATTCTAGTTATGGGCCGGATAAGGGTGTATACGGTGTCAAAAAGATCAAAGAAGAATAGGAGGAGCCTCCGATAGTGATTCTAAGCTGCACAGATGCGGAGGAGCGAGTTGTAGTTAACCCTAGCTACCCTGAACAAACGGTGGTAGTAGGAAAGCAACTCCTGGCAAATTTCAAGGCGAAGCTCACGGAACTGTTGCGGACTAACCTTGATGTTTTTACTTGGAAGTATTCTGACATGACAGGGGTACCAAGAACATTGCTGATAGACGGACAGTCCTTCGGAACGGAGCATAAACTCAATGAGTACAAACACATTGAGCCAATGAAACAGAAAAGGAGAAGCCTAGCCCCCGAAAGAAAAGCTGCAGCCTGCAAAGAAGTTGACGAACTCACACAAGCAGGCATCCTGAGGGAAGTTAAGTACCAAACTTGGGTGGCCAACCCAGTACTGGTCAAAAAGAGTGACGGAGGGTGGCGCATGTGCGTTGACTTCACTGACATCAACAAAGCATGTCCGAAGGATTGCTACCCCTTACCAGAAATTGACTGGAAGGTAGAGTCCTTGGCAGGCTTCCGGTTAAAATGCTTTTTAGATGCCTACAAAGGGTATCATCAGATCCAGATGGCAAAGGAGGACGAGGAAAAGACAACCTTCTATACAAGCAAAGGTGTCTACTGTTACAGAAAGATGCCCTTCGGATTGAAGAATGCAGGGGCAACTTATCAACGTCTCGTGGATAAAGCCTTCAACAAATAGATAGGCAGAAATCTTGAAGCCTACGTTGACGACATGGTTATCAAAAGCAAGATGGAGGAGGACCTACTCCTCGATGTACAGGAAACATTTGACCAGCTTCGGGTGATTAACATGAAGCTGAACCCTAAGAAATGCTCCTTCGGTGTCGAAGAGGGACAAATCCTAGGGCATTTGATCACTAAACAGGGGATAAAGGCTAATCCCTCCAAGGTCAAGTCAATTTCAGATCTCCAAGCCCCTAAGTGTCTAAGAGATGTGCAGAGCCTGAATGGGAAGCTAGCAGCCTTAAGCCAGTTTTTGTCGAAGGAGGCTGACAGGTCCCTACCATTCTTCAAAACACTCAAGGGATGCGTAGACAAGAAAACTTTTAAATGGAGTCAGGATGCTGAAGCTGCCTTTTAGAAGATGAAGGAGTTCATCGAAATCCTTCCAATACTTACAGCCCCAATCAAAGGCGAAGTGTTGTTCATGTATTTAGCATCCTCAATAGAGAGTATTAGCGCAGTCCTTATGCCAGAACGAGACAAACGACAGATTCCCATTTACTTTGTTAGTAGGGTCCTACAGGGAGCAGAGATCAACTATCCAACATTGGAGAAGTTAATACTCGCCTTAATCTACGCAGCAAGGAGGCTCCGACGCTATTTCCAGGCCCATCCAATCACAGTCTTAACCGACAAGCCACTCAAACAGATCTTGTCGAAGCCTGAAAAGTAGGGGAGGGTGGCTAAATGGGCTATTGAGTTTGGAGAGCATGAAATAGAGTTCAAAGGACGAAACTCTATTAAAGGGCAAATTCTCGCAGACTTTTTGGCAGAAACACCTTCCGAGCATGATGTAGGAAAGGAAGAGCCCAAAACCAATCTCGCTCAAGTACAGGCTAACTGGAAACTTTATACAGATGGAGCGTCCAGCTCCGACGGTTCTGGAGCAGGTCTAATGTTGGTCAGCCCTGAAGGGAAGGAGCACACATATGCCCTTCGGTTCGAGTTCGAAGCCACAAACAATGAAGCGGAATACGAAGCGTTGCTAGCAGGCCTCCGATTGGCTAAAGATATGGAGGTCAAAGCTCTCGCCGTTTTCGTAGAATCCCAATTGGTTGCAAACCAAGTGACCGGCTCCTATGAAATAAGGCAGCCCGTCATCAAACAATACTTGGAAAAAACAAAGGAGATGCTGGAAAGCTTCGACTCCTACACCATCCAACATGTTCGTAGGAATCAGAACAAGAAAGCAGACGCACTGAGCAAACTAGCTTCCATGGCCTTCGTTCATCTCACCAAAGAGGTACTTGTCGAAGTCTTACCTGAAAGATCCATCGTTCGTAAAGAAGTTGCAGATGTGGTTCATGAGGAAGGGGAGACATGGATGACCCCCATCAGGGAATATTTGATAAGCGGTCTTCTCCCTGAAGATCCTAAGTTATCAAGAAAGATTCGGATTAAGTCACCGCAGTACCGACTAATAGGGGAAACTCTATATAGAAGGTCATTTTTGTCACCTTGGTTACGATGTGTGGGACCCAAGCAGGCTTCGAGCATTATCTCTGAAGTCCATGAAGGATCCTGCGGCCTCCATGCAGGACCCCACTCAGTTGTCTCGAAGATAATGAAATTGGGCTATTATTGGCCTTCGATGCACAGGGACGCGGCTGAAATCATTCTCAAATGTGAACCTTGTCAGATACATTCAAACGTTCCAAAGATGCCGAAGCAGGACATGACAAGTGTGACATCCGCATGGCCCTTCTCTCAGTGGGGCATCGATATCGTAGGTCCTATGCCTGTAGCTCCCGGAGGAGTCAAATTCCTGCTGGTAGCAATCAATTACTTTACTAAGTGGGTGGAGGCTAAACCCTTGGCCTCCGTCACGGGGAGACAGATCGAGAAGTTCGTATGGGAGCACATTGTGTGCAGATTTGGAGTGCCCCACATAATCATATCCGACAACGGTAAACAATTTGCTGAAGGAGTCTTCTACGACTTCTGTCAAGGGCTCAACATAAAGCAGTCGTGGACATCCGTCTACCATCCGCAAGGAAATGGAATGGTGGAGGTGACGAACAGATACATCGTCAAAGGGATCGAGAAAAGGCTGGGACGAACTCATCATGGGTGGGTAGATGAGCTCCCTCAAGTTTTATGGGCTCACAGGACGCACCTTAAGTCAAGCAATGGTGAAACCCCCTTTAGCCTAACATACGGAACAGAAGCGGTCATCCCTTCGGAGCTTAGTGTACACACGGAGCGTGTGGCAACGTATGATGCCTCCCAAAATGACAAAAGGATTAGGGAAAACCTTGATCTGCTAGAAGAGAGACTAGGAATAGCCTCCATCCGAGAAGCAATACACAAACATAAGATTGAAGGCTATTATAACAAAAGGGTCAGACCTTCCACTTTCAAGTCTGGAGAATATGTGCTACGCCTCAACAGTGCAAGCAAAGCAGAGTACCAGGGAAAGCTGGGACCAATTGGGAAGGACCCTACATGGTAGCTGAGGCCTACGGCAACGGAGCCTATAAATTGGCCACTCTTCTCGGAGAACCCATCGACAGGACATGGAATGGTACGAACCTTCGAAAGTTCTATGTTTAAGTACTTTTACTTTTTTCTTGTAATTAAAAGCTTCTCAAGGGAAAGCAAACATTATTGGTAGTTGTCTTAGTTTTCATTTCAAGAATGATGTAATCCTCCCTACCAATTCAATGATAAATAAGACATTTCCCACAAATCTCTTGCTTCGTTTCTTAAACACAAAGATTTGTGCAGCCAAGTCGTTAATGAGTTTCAATGTCGAATAAATGGCTCGAGGTGCAATACATGCCCTCTCATTTAAGCCAACTTTAACATTCACATTAACTCTCCTAGTAGTTTTTGACGCTTGTAAAACTATATACAAAGTCATGCTACGTAAAGGATTTGAGATAGAGTGGGTCGAGACCCTCTGTCAATGATCAAATTTGGTCATCATATTCTTGGTGTTGTAATTTACACACAATGAGGTTGTTTAACCTTAGGTTGTAAAAGTTAAGCGTTGGAAAAATGGCGTACGAGAAGTTAACAAAACAAACACAAATAATAACTAAGTGTTTAGAGGTATTCCCCTACACCATACCATTCAAAATGAGGGCTAGTGCCCTTGTACCTGCACGAGGAGCCTAAGCCCCAGTCAAATTGTTTTTGGCCCATGGCCATACATCACAAGCATTTAAATTGTTTAAAGAACAAGACAAGCATTGTCAGAAAAGATAAATTGTTTTAACGGGTACATGCCACACTTGAAACCAAATTACTGCCAACATGACAGCCTTCATTCTTGCTTTTTTGGAGATGGAGTGGAGGATGGTTGAACTGAGACAGGCTTGGTAGACATAGTCTTCTTGGTGGGAGTGGTAGGCTTCAGCTTTCGAGGTTTCTTGGAAAGAAGGTCTTCGAGGGGTGTCATAGGATCTTTGGTAGCCTCAGCAAGGAAGGAGTACTCTGCGGTTGCGAACGCATTTCCTGCCTCATCATACTCAGCCTTCGAAGTGGGACGGTAGCATTCAATCTTGGAGAGGTCCACGGGCTCACCTGTTTTGGCAGCCTCCTCCAACGCCAAGCACCGTCCATGAAATATGGCTGATTTGATGACCTTCCACATTTGAGCTCCCAATTCATCACTGTGGTAGAGCTCCATAGCTATGTAAGGCACCACCTTCGAAACGACCTCCGCACGATCCTTTTGCAGCATCTTATACCTCATCTGCAAGCCATCGATTTCCTCCCTCAACTTCACCTCTACCTCTCCAAGCCTAGTCCTCTCACTTTCCAATCTAGCACATTTTGCCTCAAGAACAGCATTCTGACCTGTTAGAGTGATGACCTTGGCTTCTTCCAACTTCAGGTTGCCGAGTTCAACTGTCAACCGGGCTACCTTTTCACGAAGGTCTTGGATGACGGGGTTCTTTTCAACATTCCCCTCAATCTCGTCACACTTAGCCTCCAGCTTGGCCACAGTTCTGAGCAATTCTCTGGTTTTGGCATTTAAGTGATTATCCAATACCGCCTGCCTCGCAACCCCATTGTCATGCATGTCACAAAACCTTTCAATGGACATATTTTCCAGCATACCTTTCCATTGAGGAGGGGTGACATGATCGACAATCCGGTGACAGGCCAAAGCATTGGGAAGCTCCTTCGTCTCTGGAAGGCCTGCGTCCAATACAATGTATAAAGGCTAAGTTAGTTGTAACAATTATGACTTCACATATTTTATACGGAGGAACCGCTTACTATGCACCTCCACTGATCCATCTGGCAATTCGAAGGCTGACTTCACAAACTTTCTGCCTTCAGCACTCTTCTGCTTCACAACTCTGCCTTTGGAGGCAGATAAGGGATTTTTCCTCTTGTTGGTAGACTTAACAGCCTTGGCTGCTGTTCCCTTTCTACTTTTCAACCTGTCAGCTATCCCTGTTGAACCTACAACTAGGACATCCTCATCCGCAGGATCGTCCGAGTCAGCAATGTTCTCAACAAGTTGGGATGGACCCTCCAATGCAAGTTGCGGGGGTGCCGATGCAACAGGCTCCGGATTCGGAGCATCTACCTCATTGTTGTTCACAGATGTTGAAGGGGAGCCAACACCATAAGATTCTTCAGCCTTCTCAGCAGGCATAAAGCTTAAATCTTCATCCAAATCTTGGTACATGAAGTTTCTGAATGACATCTCTGAAAAATAGAAACAAGAAGAAATAAATATCAGTGCTACATTGGTCCTACTTAAATAGAAGTAGATAAACATACTTTGTCCTTGGTATATGATCACAGGCTTCTTGGGAGACCCCTCCCAGCTTTGGGCAATCCCAGCCATGTATAATATTGCTTCAGGGAACACTTGCACATCCACAGGATATTTGGCCAAACGCTGATAACAGGGATCCCTTCGCACCCCATATTGCAAGGGGTCATTATACCGTTTTGCATCAAACATATTTTCCTTATTCAGTAGCTCTGGATATTTAGGGGGAACAATAGTGTCTTGCACGTAGAAAAAGTTACCTTTCCAACCTGTTATGTTTGTATATACCTTCCTAAACAGGTTGGGAACATCTGCCTCAGGCCTTTTTGCTAAAGTTAACCAATTGCCCCCGGGATACAAGTTCAAAAATCCTCTTAAAACCTTTAATGTTGGTTCATAGCCATATGCTTTACACATCACTATGAATGTGGTCAGTTTGGCAAGACCAAAGGGGTTAAACCTAGAGATGTGAACCTTGTAGTATTGCATGAACTCTAATATAAGTGGGTGCAGAGGAATCCTAAGGTTAGAGTGGCTAAATGCATGTGTGTACAGCCCTACAAAACCTTGAGGTGCATCAAAAATACCCTGATTAGGTTTAGGTAACATTACTTTGTGTTCTAGGGGAATGGGGTAATCGGCTAAATGATCATGTAAATCTTTTGCAGACAATGTACACTTTTGCTGTTTTATGATAAACTTGGAATCCATTTTTTAAAAAAAAAAAGAAAAACAAGCTACCAGTGCGAAGGAAGGATTACCTTTTGTTTTCGGAGTGATGGCGATGGCGTTTTACTGCGTGTGAAAATAGATGGAGAGAGTAAAATGGGTTAGGGTTTCATCTACCCCCTTTTTTATACTCTCTGTTAATACAAATAAGCCGTAAAAACGTTTATTTATATTTTACGATCTTCTAATGTTTTGTCGATAACAAAAGTAAAATCATACTAACGAAACAAATAAAATACGTAAATGGTTTGAACTAATAGTTTTATAACACACTTACGTTTTCACATAAAACACTATAACAAGATTAAGTGATTTTATATTTTAGATACACATGTACAACAACTAGTGTTTACATATTGGCTTAACAAGTTTAAGTAACTCTATGAGTTAGATACATATGTACAACAACTAGTGTTTACATATTGGGTTAATACATACTTATATTAAGTACACTAAAATGGGTAAAAACAAGTATATACTAAAATGGGTAAAAGTAAGTATATACTAAAAAGATAAAAACTAGCTAATGGTTTTTGACCCATAACCCATGGTTTTATATATACCACTTACACAAGTTCAATGTATCCTTAAGGTACATTGTATCTAGATTGAAAACCATGGATCAACCCATAACCCATGACCCATGACCCATAACCCAAAATACCCATGGGCAAAGAGGAGCGGACCACGGATCTCTGGCTTTGTGCTAGCCGGATCCCAAGTGGAAGGGATCCGTGGGATCCGGGGATACAGTAGTGAATTTCCTCTATAAATAGAGAGCCATTTCTTCCTTTCTAATCATCCCTCTACACACATATTTCCCCCAAGTATTCTAACCCTCTAACCTCAGATCCAAGAGATCTATGTAGCTTTTCTCTTTTGTTTTTGTGTGATCTTGTAGATTCCTATTAGAGGAAAGATCACCACATCTTGAAGACGTGCAAAGCTCAAGTCCATGAGTTGCCATGCTTCGTCATCATCAAGACAACGAAGGTTCTCTTGTTGATAGTTCTTCCTTTCTTCATAGATGTTGGGTTGAAGGCATTAGTGAAGAATGCCGAATGTGTCAAGATGAAAGCATTAGTGAAAGATGCTGATCATCCGCGTAAAAGCATTAGTGAAGAATGCTTAAGGTGTCAAGACGAAGGCATTAGTGAAGGATGCCAAGCGTTGTATCAAAGGTATTAGAGAAGGATGCCGAAGAATCAAATCAAGTAGCATTTGGGAAGAATGCTTAGGTCGTATAATCGATGAGGTGCATCGTTATACATATAAGTATTTATTTATTCACAAGGATGGTGATATCCTTGATGGTGTTGTAACAAGGAGTAGATCTCCTTGATAATAGGTGTTGTGTCGTGAAGGGTAGTAGTTCCTCCATAATGGAACTAGGTGCTTAGCCTAGTACCTAATAAAGGGTAGGCGACGTTGTGATAGGATTAGTTCTCCTAAGGTGTGAAAGAACTCGGTGGTTAGCCTAGCACCGTATAAAGGGTAGGCGACGTTGTGTTAGGTGTGGTTCGCCTTGGTGTGAAAGAACTCGGTATTTAGCTTTGTACCGGAAAAAGGTTAAGCGACGTTGTGAAGGCTTCTCCGCCATAAGGAGTTGGTGTAGTGCTTACGAACTCTCGAGTAGGTGACTCGGGGAGTGGAGTAGGGCAAGGAAGGTGTCCTTGTAGCCGAACCACTATAAATAACTTGTGTCGTGGTGATGTGCTTCTTACTCTTTATCTTTCATTACATGTTTATATATCTATCTATCAACGTCCAACATAAACAACCAAATAGATTGACATAAGTCGATCTAAATATTTAAAAGGAAGTTTTAAATTGGTAAAACTATTCAACCCCCCCTTCTAGTTTTCCACAGTAACCTTTGGGAAGAGTTAAGCCGTAACCTCTTGATAAGTTGGACTTCTTGGTCACGCAATAATTACGGCGTAATGTGAGAGACGAGTTACGCCGTAACTTCTTCAAAATAAGCATATTGTGATAGATATTTAGTAATGTTTCCATTTCCGCGTCTCTTTAGCTCCAATGCTCGTAATTTACCTGAAAGTGGAAAACAATGGAAAACAAGCGTAAATCCATATAAATGATATAAACAACGAGCATTATCGGGGGAAATTGACACTTAATATTCAGGGCTATTTGATGTTATCAACGCACAAGGTTTTTGACAAAAGAAATTATTTTGTATTAATACTGAATATTGTGTCTTCAAAGGTAATTGCGTATAATTATATAGTTATAAGTTTCGTGCACGCACGAAGGTTACACAGAAATCAAATTTATTTTAACATTTTAGTTCAGTATATACACATATAAGAATTTGCCCACGTAAATTGTGATATAAGTACAACTAATACTTATGCACGAGTTTTTCATTATGCATTAATATCCATTAGAATTTGGTAAAATATTTCTAAAAATTTATGTTAGGTAACTCAAGATTTAATTTTATTTAGCTGACAAAAATGTTGATGTTATTATTTAAATTTCACTGTACACATGATGCAAGTTTAATAGCACATAATGAGCGTTGATAAAGTTAAAGTATACTCCTTAAAGTTTTTTAAAAATGTTTTTCTAGATATCCTTATATAAATAAATAAGAATTACATGAGTCATTGTTATAAGTACAATCGTGTATATTTATTTTTATATTAAAGTAACCCGTGCTTACAATTTTGATAATTATATTCCCGTTTTCAGTAATTTAGCCGTATTTAAAATGTAAACTCGTGTCCACATAGGTTAAACTTTTAAAAATGAAATAAATGAGTTTTATTGAACGTATATAGTAAAAAAAATTATACTTATAATCTTATGCAAATTTATATGTTGTTATTTTATAACAAATTTATATGTTGTTGTTTTATAACAAATTTATATGTTGTTATTTTTAACAACATATACATTGTATTTTTTAAGATATAAAGTATAAATGTTATAAAGTATAAGGGGCTATTTGTTTATAATCTAAAGTTATTAAAAAAACATGAAGGCTTATAATATTACACTTAACTCTATATAATTTTTTTAAATTCAACCACTAAAGTTTTATTAATTACAACCTCTTTCTTTAAGTTTTTATTTTCACAAATTTGACACCTATATTTTTATGTGTTTTTTTTATAAACCAAATTTCTCCACAAAATTTATTAAAGTTTGACCAAAATCAATTTAATTTTGACTCTTATTAATCAATCACATCACACGATTTTGCTTACGTGGCGAAATCGAGCTCTCTTATTGGCCTAATTATTTTTTTCAATAAAAATAAATTGACAAAATCACTCCGAAATGTAATTCCTTTATTATATAAAAGATTACTTTCCAAAAAATTGACAAGTATGTAATTTGGTAACCTTATATTTCTAACCATGATAAAAAAATTGCACCGTTTGTCCTCAATGCATAACTCAGTTAGTCCCACCACAACTACTTACCACCACCAACATCGATCACCACCACCGCTACCCACTGCCACCACCACCAATCACCGCCGCCACTCACCACCACCACCACAACTCACCGCCGCCACCCACTTCCACCACCACCGCGCACCACCACCACCACTTACCGCCACCACTAATCACCACCGCCACTTACCACTACCACACACCACCACCCATCACCACTCACTACAGCCACATACCACCACCCACCACTGTGACCACTTACCACCAACACTCACCGCCGTTACCCACTTCCACCACCACCCACCCACCACCACCACTTACCACTTACCACCATCCACCACTGCCACCACTTACCACCACCACTCACCGCCGCCACCCACTTCCACCACCACCACTACCACCCACCACCACCACCACTTACCACCACCAATCACCACCACCACTACTTACCATCATACCCACTGCCACCACCACCACATACCACCATGACCACATATCACCTACCACCAGTTACCATCACCAACACTAATCACCACAACCACTCACAACCGCAACCTACTGCTACCACCCACCACCACCACCAATCACCACCACTTGAGGGTGATGGTGGTGAGTGGTGATGGTGGGTTGTGGTGGTATCAGTAGGTACCGTTGGTGAGTGGTTGTAGTAATTGGTGTTGGTGGTGGTCAGTGGTAGTGGTGGCAGTGGGTGGCGATGGTGAGTGGTGGTGGTAAATGGCGGTGGTGGTGCTGAAAGTAGGTGGCGGCGATGAGTGGTGGTGGTGATTGATGGTGGTAAGTGGTGGTGGTGGTGGGTGGTAGTGTGTGGCGGTGGTGAGTGGTTGTGGTAATTAGTGGTGGTGATGGTAATTGGTGGTAGGTAGTGGAGGTGGTGGTGGCAATTGGTGGCAGCGGTGAGAGATGGTGGTGATTGGTGGTGTTTAGTGGGTGGTGGTGGTGGGTGGTAGTGTGTGGTAGTGGTGAGTGGCGGTGGTGATTGGTGGTGGTGGTGAATGGGTGGGTGGCGGTGGAAGTGGGTGGCGGCAATGAGTGGTGGTGGTGATTGGTGGTGGTAAGTGGTGGCGGTGGTAAGTGGCGTTGTTGATTGGTGGTGGTAGTGGTGGCAGTGGGTGGCAGTGGTGAGTGGTGGTGGTGATCGGTGGTGGTTGTGGTAAGTAGTGGTGGTGGGACTAACTGAGGTTATGTATTGAGGACCAACGGTGCAATTTTTTTTTAACGAAAGTTATGTTTTGTGGACTAACAATGCAATTTTTTTACCATGGTTAGAAAGTTTAAGGTTAACAAATTACATACTTGTCAATTATTTTGAAAGTGATTTCCATACAATGGAACAATATGAGGTGCGTTATCTACATGGGTACTGATTGTACAATATTGCGTACGACCAGGCCTTCGATGGTGATCGAAGGGTATGAGGGGTGATATGCTTGCGCCAAACTTTTAGCCAATCTGCAATAAGAAATAATAGACACTTCATTAAGTGATTATGCAGGGGTTGGACCCTGCGAACCACCTCCGGCGTGAGAGTAAGTATGTGATATGTGTTGTAAGTAATATGAAGTATGTGAAATACTGTGTTGAGTGAACATACCATTGAAATGACTGGTCCAACCTATTTATAGATGAGGAAATAAGCTTGGAGAGTGTTTAGCACACGTTTCGGAGATCATGGGGGCGTCCCATGATTTGTGGTAACCGCTAGGGCTTCATCCCCACTCTCTCTGTCTTGGCGGGGAAGCTAAGGAGATAGTAGGAACGTGGGGGAAGACCAAGTCAAGGTTCTCCTTTGTCTTGGTGCCTTCAAGAGAAGACTCCGAAGGGCATAGGCCTTCGGCTGGCGAATTCCCAACTGGTAACCATATCAATGATGAATGATTTTACGCCACCAATGACTTAGGAAGAAAGACTTGGGTCTTCGTAATGCAAATTCGACTGAGGTCGAAGGGGTGTCCTTCGACATGATCGGAGGGTACGTCATCAAGCCCCCCCAGTCGAAAGTGATATGTACGAACAAGAAATATTGCTTACGACTCAAAAATAACTACGAAACCTCCCCTTCGTCACAAAAACGAACGAAGATGAAAATTCTAGCAACAATTGACCAGTAATTCATGCATGTACTTATCTTACCCACCCTTTCCTCGGTAAAAGTAAAACGTCTCTTCAAAATTTAAAAAATATTTGAAATCCGGAGGTTAGGGGATAACTTAGGACACGTGTAGGGCCGAGATTTAACATGAGTGAGGGTATTTAAAGTCAAAAACAGTAAAACCCTAACACAATTTTATCTCACGCCCAATTTTTCACCTACTAAATCTCCTTCCGATCAAGCTTTCAAACAAACAGGTAAAGTATTCCTTCATATCTGCTACGTTTCCAATACTTTTTTATCGATTTAGAAGGATCATGTCTACCAATAAAAAATTTGTAATCAAACAACAAGGTTGCACCTTGACTAGGGAGGAGCTTAAAGCGTTCCTCACTGATTATCCGATTGCCAAATAGTATAAAATCATGTTACCTGGCAAAAATCAAGGTATTTTTTATGCCCCAGAGAACTATGTAGGCTTATACATCCATGCATTCACCACCTCCAACCTTAGGATACCCTTGCACCCTTTAATTTTAGAACTCCTCCAGTATTACGAAGTACACATATCTAGGTTTAACCCTTTTGGCCTAGCCAAGCTCACGACATACATTGTAATGTGTAAAGCTTATGGGTTTGAACCATCATTAACTGTGCTTAGAGGGTTTCTGAATTTGTACCCTAGAGTAGATTGGTTGAAATTGGCAAAGAGGGGTGAAAGGGATGTGCCCATTCTCATAGATAGGCCGTTTACGAACATCAGGAATTGGAAAGGAAAGTTCTTTTATATCCAAAATACCATTATTCCTCCAACTTTCCCTGCATTGTTAAACCCAGAGTTTCAATATGATGAAAAAAGGTTCAATGATCCCTTGCCCTATATTGTGAGGAGGAATCCTTTGTATCAGCGTTTGGCTCGTCATCCAGCTAATTGTCAAACATTCCCTGAGCTAATTCTTTTCATGGCTGGTCTTGCTGAAAGCTGGGAGGGATCTCCATTGGTTCCTGAGATTATTTGTGATGGAGAAACTATGTAAATTTTTAATTAAAATAAGAGATAGGAACTTATCTTTCTTATATTCATCTTTTTCCTTCCTTTTTTGCAGAGATGTCGTTCAGGAATTTTGTTGTTGCTGGTGGTGCAAAGGAGGTCAGCTTCATTCCGAAGGATCCCAGGAGGTGAGCTATGGTATGGGCTCTCCTTCAGTGTCGGTGAACAACAATGATGTGGATGCTCAGCCCATCGAACCTGTGTCCTCTGCTCCTCCTTCAAAGGAACCCATAGATGTTGAAGACCAGCTTGTGGAGAATGTTGCAGACTTTGATGAACCTGTCTTAGAAGGACAGTTGGCCATCGTAGGACCCTCCGGCATTGGTAAGAGAGTCCGAAGCAAGAAAAGTACCAGTGCGAAGGCTACTAAATCTGCATCGAAGAGGAAGCTTATCATGCCTACTCCTCCCTCTCGAACTACCCGGAAAAAGAGTGCCCAGGGTAAGGCTGTGGTGTTTCCAGCCATCGAAGGGCCCAACACAGATGATATCCATGGTAAGGCTTCTTTCCAGTTACAAAGGATTAGATGCAAGTAATAATATATTAACAAGTTTACATATGCTGCAGGACTTCCTGATACGAAGGAGCTTTCCTCTCCCCTAGCTTGTCATTTGCTTGTGGAGCGTGTGACCCCACCCAGCTGGAAGGGGGTAATGGACAACATGTCCATGGAAAGTATGGAAAACTAGAAGGGGGGTTGAATAGTTTTACAGATTTAAAACTTTCCTTTTAAATAATTAAATCGACTTATGTCAATCTATTTGGTTTTTTATGTTGGACGTTGATAGATAGATATATAAGCATGTAGTGAAAGATAAAGAGTAAGAAGCACATCACCACGACACAAGTGTTTATAGTGGTTCAGCTACAAGGACACCTTCCTTGTCCTACTCCACTCCCCGAGTCACCTACTCGAGAGTTCGTAAACACTACACCAATCTCCTTATGGCGGAGAAGCCTTCACAACGTCTCTTACACCTTTTTCCGGTAAAAAGCTAAATACCGAGTTCTTTCACACCAAGGCGAACCACACCTAACACAACGTCGCCTACCCTTTATACGGTGCTAGGCTAACCACCGAGTTCTTTCACTCCAAGGTGAACCACACCTATCACAACGTCGCCTACCCTTTATTAGGTACTAGGCTAAGCACCTAGTTCCATTACTATGGAGGAACTACTACCCATCATAACACAACACCTAATCTCAAGGAGATCCACTCCTTGTTACAACATCATCAAGGATATCACCATCCTTGGAAATAAACTAATACTTATATGTATAACGATGCACCTCATCGATTATACGACCTAGGCATTCTTCCCTAATGCCACTTGATTTGTTTCCTTAGGCATCCTTCACTATTGCCTTTGACACAACGCTTGGCACCTTTCACTAATGCCTTCGTCTTGACACCTTTAGCATTCTTCACTAATGCTTTTGACACGAACGTTTAGCACCTTTCACTAATGCTTTCGCCTTTACTCTTTCGGCATCTTTCACTAATGCCTTCAACACAACATCTACAGAGAAGGAAAGAACTATCAACAAGAGAACCTCAGTTGTCTTAATGATGATGAAGTATGGCAACTCATGGACTTGAGCTTGCTCGACTTCAAGAAGTGGTGATCTCGCCTTTGAGAGGAACCTAGAGAATCACACCAAAACAAAAGACAAACTATATTTAAAGATCCCTTAGGATCAGTGGCTAGAGAGGTACAATACTTGGAGAAAGTATGTGTAGAAGTGGTGAGCCAAAAGGAAGAAATGGCTCACTATTTATAGAGGAGAAAGTTCACTGTTCCCCGGATCCCACGGATCCCTCGCATAAGGGATCCGTCTAGCGTAAAGCTAGGGATCCGTGGGACGCTCCTCTTTACCCATGGGTATTTTGGTTATGGGTCATGGGTCATGGGTCATGGGTTATGGGTTGATCCAAGGGTTTCTTATTAGATACAATGTATCTCAAGAGTTCAATGTACCTAGTCAAATGATTTGGATAAAACCATGGGTTATGGGTCAATACCATTTGTAAGTTTTTACCCATTTTAGTATATACTACTTTAAGTATATTTTTACCCAAATATGTAAACACTAGTTGTATATGTATTACTAAATCATAAAATCACTTATACTTGTTTTAGTGTTTTATGTGAAAACGTAAGTGTGTTAGAAAACTATTGGCTCAAATAGTTTACGTATTTTATTTGTTTTGTTAAAATGATTTTACGTTTGTTATCGACAAAACATTAGAAGATCGTAAAATATAAATAAACGTTTTTACGGCTTATTTGTATTAACAGAAAGGCTCTGCGATCTTCATGACAAGAGTTATGTCAGACAATGCATGTTGGATAACCAACTCAACACCAGGACAAGGGAGTTGCTCCGTGCTGTCACCAAAGCTCGAGAAGAAATGGATGTCATGCTTGCCAGAGAGAAGGCTAGGGATCAGAAGTATGCAAACCTGCAGAGAAAGTGTGAAGAAGCAATGGAGGACTTTGACAAGAACCTCTTGGTGTAAGATCTCAGAGCTGATGTGGAAAAGCTCAAGGGTCAACTAGCAGCAAGCCAAGCTGAATGCAGCAAGCTAACTCTCGAAGGCTCGAAGGTCATAGGCTACAAAGAGCAAATATCCGTTCTTACATCCAAATTATTTTACGGCTTATTTGTATTAACAATCTCCCTCTTTTTGTTGATAACAAAACATATAATTATTTTAAGGAAAAACTTAAAATTCGTAAAAGTTCGAATTGGAGTTTTTACTCTCTTCTCCCCCTTTTTGTCGAAACAAAAAGAGCGTCGAAAAGAAACTAACACAAGGTTTTAAGAAAAACATGTAATAGGAAAGATGTAATGTGAGTAAGTGACGGGAATGGTTCTCGTCTTAACTCCCCCTTGATGAGTCCATCCCTTTGTGAGGGCATCAAGTACATAAAAATAGGTGAGCTAATGTATTGCAATTATGTTTGCAATTGGTTCGTCCTTGTGACGAAAAATTCTCCCCCTTGAAGATTGCAATTTTGCAATGGGGTGTCATGAAGAGTAATCCAAATAAGGATCAAGTTGCAAATGGATTTGCAATGTATGGTTTGACACAAAGCTCCCCCTAGCTTTATGGTGTCAAAATATTCATGTGTATTTTGAAAATCTACAAAGTAAAGGTTAGAAAACAAGAGTATAGTGCATAATTTCCTGCTAATAAAACTCAAGTTAGTAGAAAATTTTTCTTCTGTACCACGGATCCCACGGTTCCCTTTGTGGAGGGATCCGTCTAGACATTTTGGAGGGATCCGGTTGTCTGGTGACAGATTCTTCAGCAATGAAGATATGCCAAACAATGCTAATAATGAGGTGAGATAAGTATATAATTAGCAAGCATAAACACAAAGTAACATGGCATATAAGTAATCATTCAATAAAACCAATAGATAATCAAACATAGTCTCTAAAACTAAGAGAATGACCTAGCCATACATTTTCTACTAATAAGTTACTAAAGCCTAGAGTGCAACAAAGTGCTCGAGTCTAGGGATGAGTAGACTTGTTTATTTGATCCAACTTTGCAAGAAGATGATTGAACATGAAATGTAACTCATTTCGTGTTTCTTGAACAAGTCCTTGAGTGATTAAACAATTTGGACAATTATTGTCTTGGTTTGGAATTTGAGGGAAATGGATATTTTGGGGAGGTTCTATGTGTGATTGTGGGTATTCATTTTGAGAAGTGGTATGAGGTTCTAAAAATGAGGATGGTAATGGAAATTCTTCCATATGATCAAGGTTGTTCCTTGTCTTCCATGATGGACTAGTTGGTGTTGTCGGTGGTTCCCTATTCAATGAAAAGGTTGGTGAGTGAGTGGCTCTTGGTGGTGAATGATCCAATGAGTAGATGTTTGGGTGAGGAAGAGGCTCATTTAAGGGGTGTAGTCCATGCTCAAGGAATGAGGGTTTTGATGGCTTGCTAGAACTAGGAATGTTTGGTTTTGAACTAGATGATCATTTTTCTAGTCCGAAAGGTTTGATGCTAATCCTTGCGGTTCTCTTAGCACTTGTTGGATGAGTTTGATGAGGTGGGATTCTAGCATTATTATCTCTAATGGGAGATGTTTCGGTGGATGAGATTTCATAGATCATTTGACCCTTTCTTTTGGATGATCCTATGGTTGAAGAGTTGTTGCTAAGAGCCTTAGTCATAGTGATGATGATGCTAATATAAACTTCTAGTTGCTGATTTTTGAGAAGTAAGTGAGGGTGGTGCCTTAACCCTAAGTTTGCTTGGTTTATAAAGGATAATTTGAATTAGGTAATTAAATTCTTGGCCACTAAGAGGATTAAGCATGCACTTAGGATATTGATCAGCTCTAGGAGGATAATAAATGAAGGCTAAAGGTGGTTAGACACCCAAAAGGTGACTTAAAATTGAACATGGAAGCTGATTAAGGCTTTCTGCAGCCACGGATCCCGCGGATCCCTCTCAACAGGGATCCGTCTGGTTATAAACCAGGGATCCGGCTGTCAGGCAGGTTCTAGGTGAAATGATTATGCTTTTGCAAGGTTTATTATCTATGGATTTTGAGGTTTTGACTTAATTTTGAAGTCTTTAGCTGATGGATATCTTAAATGCTTAACCATAAGGAGTGAGGATGCTTAATGATGATTTTGGGTAAGAAAATTTTACTTTAGGTAGTCCAACTAAGTTTTTGACAAAGTTTCCATTTGATTTTAAATGGAAAAATGGTGATAACTAGTCTTAGAAGCTAGATGATGACTCAAGGGAAATTCACTAAAATCTTAAAAAATAGAGAAAATTGAAAAACTAGTCGTAAGCTTATTTATGAGTAAATGGTAACTACACTCAAATTGCTAAAATTGAAAAGTGTCTCAAACTAAGAGTTATGAGATGTGAGAAGCAATGTGTGAACGTTGGAGCGGAAAATATGGTGAGTTTTGATGAGTTGATAAATCAAAAACACTTTGAAATATATCCTAGGTAAGCCATGAATGAGTGTGAGGCTTTCAACTATTTGAGGAAGACTTAGTTGGCTCTAGTATCTTATGTTTGACTAGTGTAAGGTGATCTATTAAGCTATTTTGATGCATGCAAGTCTGTATTGCTCATCAGTGGTCACGGATCCCGCGGTTCCCTTCTGGGAGGGATCCGGCTAGTTCAAATGCTGGGATCCGCCTACTGCAGATCAGAAGGCTTTCAGCAAATGTGCAACTTTGCACTTTTTAGTAAATGCTTCTCATAGTTGTTTCTATAAGGACTAAATGCAAGATCACAACAAATATAAGGCATAGTAAAGTAGGGAGACCTAAATTTCCTAAAATGAGTGACGACGACCACTTGAATGTTTTTAAGGAGTCGTATAATCTCATTCTACAAGTTCCTAAGTTAGGATTGTTCAGTGCCAAGATATGGCAAGACCGACATACTACACTATCCTACACAAGTATTGTTTAAGTGTTACAACCCATTGTTTGAAATTGTTCTTCACAAATTTAGGTCCTATGACCTTACCTTATTTCTCCTCTTCTTCCCGTCTTCACCCGTCCTCCACTCTTTATCATACCATCTTCACTTCTTCTTCCTCAAGAAATTGGTGAAGCACTTGAAGATTCCCTTGGTTTGTTGCCATTCGGGTGATTCATTAGGAATGTTTGGCAATTGGTTAATGTAGTCCAAGGGGTCAAGATCGGTATTTCCGAGTGGGTTGCTACTACTTCCTTCACCTCCTCCTTGTCTCTCCCTTTCATCCGAGGAATCCGTGGGTGGGTGAGGCCTCTTGCCTTACACCATAAACCTTGTTGTTTTACTCTCGGTTAATGGTACCATAACTTTGTTGCAAAAGCTATGATCATAGGATTGTGGAGAAGGATCTAATGCAAAGATGAATTTAGCAAGACAGGTTAGGAGCATTGCGTACGGGAGTACCATTTTGTCCATGCTTCTTACACTTTCCATTCTTTTGATCATGTAGTAAGCAACATTGAAACGAGTCTCGGTCACTAGGCAATAGATCATGAAGCTTAGACAAGCGTTGGGGTGATCCTTGTTTCCAACTAGACACACCACATTCTCCCTCACTACATTCTCCTATTTCCTATACAATGCATACATTTCCGAAAGCTCCATTTGGAAAGGATCCCTATAGATCACCTTTGAGTTCCTAGTGACTCTTGATGGTGATGCTCTTAGCATGAACACAGTGTCCCTCACCGTGGTTGCTTTCGGGATCATGGAGTGGTAGATAGCATGATGATCAACCATTGAGTGTAGTTCTTCCAAAGACCATTCATTGGAATACATGCAAACCCCTTGGTATGGAACCCCTATAATTCTTCCAAACTCTACAAGTGAAAGACTAAACTCTTGCTTATTGATGGTGAAAACAATCGAGATGGACCCATCTTCATTTCTAACTATTCTCATGGTGTTATAGAACTCAAGTACAAAGACCGGGCAAATTTGTTCGTTTATGTCCAATAGACAATCAAACCCAATAGTTCCAAAAACTTCCCTTACGTCGGTATTGGCAAGAAATGAAGGTTCAACAACTCTACCTTCGTGAAAGAGTCTCCTTTCAAGCATATTAAAGGCTTTCCTATCGTCCGGACTTAGTCCATATTTCCTATGGTACATGGGTATGTAGTGAGCGGTGTCTTGGTAATATTGTTGCTTGTTGCTTGGCATGATTGTTCCTAAACAATACAACCACAATGTGGTGTTAATTATGAATAGTAACCTAGAGGGTTTGATCATAATTTTGCTCTCATCATCTTTGTTGAATTCAAGAAATGTGTTTAATTTGTATTAACAATGTTAATTCTTTGATTTGGATTATCTTATAAAACAATGTGGTGACAAATTATGATAAACCCATTTGATCCCAACTCTTAAAGATGAAGAAATTGTAATCCTAGAAATCAAGGAATTTAAATTAACAATGTAGTAAAGATTATACTTACACAAGTGATTGTTAAGCTTGAGAGAAATGATCAAGTTGCTCCTTTGAACAGTAACTGAGTTCTTGTTCGTGAGTCTTTGATGTGAATATAATTGTGGAACATCTACAGTGATCAATCTTTAACTTATGCTGTCTTCTGTTGCACGGATCCCGCGGATCCCTCTCATTTGGGATCCGGCTAGTGTAAACGCAGGCATCTGGCATGACAGCAAAAATCAGCTCAAACATTCCTTGATAACTTTGGTTTGGGAGTTCTAAAACGCCTAGTGTTTTGATGTTAAGGCTCTAAAACTTGTGATTTGATGTTTTGAAGATTTAATACTATTCCTATTAGGCGTGGTTCCTTTTTTAAGAATTAGTCATAATTCTTGGGAAGTTTTTCAAACATTATAATAAAATCCCATTTTATCATAATATAAGAAGTTTCACATGGATATTTATTGACATAGATGATGTGTCAATAAGCCCTTTGTGATGAGTAATGATGAAGGCTATCGAATAACCAAGATATCATTATTACGAGTTGGTAGTGTATTCTATACAAATTGGTCGAAGAATACTATTCTTGATGATGACTTTAATATAGATAACTACTTAAGTAATTACTAATAGATATAAATCATGCAACTAAGATTTTAACAATAATAAAATCAAAAGTAAATTATTAGCGATCATACATTTGCTAAATATTCTTTTTAAGAAAAGAAGTATTTAGATGAAATGTTTTATGATCTTCTTGGAATCTCCAGATTCATGATGTGAGAAGGACAATACTTTGCTAAATATTCTTTTTAAGAAAAGAAGTATTGAGATGAAATGCTTTGTGATCTTCTTGGAATCTCCAGATTCATGTTGTGAGAAGGAAAATACTAAACGAGGAAAATGTTAGAATATTCTATCAATGTCCAACAATAAACATTATAATGATTTTTAAAATATGACTTAAAAAAAATCCTTCTTTGTAGTTTTCAAACATACACGGATCGTATCAAGTTTTTAAAGTATAACATACTCTAATAAACTTGGTAACGAAACTCTGATGCCAATTGTGGAAAACTAGAAGGGGGAGTTGAATAGTTTTACCGATTTAAAACTTTCCTTTTAAATAATTAGATCGACTTATGTCAATCTATTTGGTTATTTATGTTGGACGTTGATAGATAGATATATAAGCATGTAGTGAAAGATAAAGAGTAAGAAGCACATCACCACGACACAAGTATTTATAGTGGTTCGACTACAAGGACACCTTCCTTGTTCTACTCCACTCCCTGAGTCACCTACTCGAGAGTTCGTAAACACTACACCAATCTCCTTATGGCGGAGAAGACTTCACAATGTCGCTTACACCTTTTTCCGGTACAAAGCTAAATACTGAGTTCTTTCACACCAAGGCGAACCACGCCTAACAAAACGTCGCCTACCCTTTATACGGTGCTAGGCTAACCACCGAGTTCTTTCACTCCACCGTGAACCACACCTATCACAACGTCGCCTACCCTTTATTAGGTACTAGGCTAAGCACCTAGTTCCATTACTATGGAGGAACTACTACCCATCACAACATAACACCTAATCTCAAGGAGATCCACTCCTTGTTACAACACCATCAAGGATATCACCATCCTTGGAAATAAACTAATACTTATATGTATAACGATGCACCTCATCGATTAAACGACCTAGGCATTCTTCCCTAATGCCACTTGATTTGTTTCCTTAGGCATCCTTCACTAATGCCTTTGACACAACTCTTGGCACCTTTCACTAATGCCTTCATCTTGACACCTTTAGCATTCTTCACTAATGCTTTTGACACGAACGTTTAGCACCTTTCACTAATGCTTTCGCCTTTACTCTTTCGGCATCTTTCACTAATGCCTTCAACACAACATCTATGGAGAAAGAAAGAACTATCAACAAGAGAACCTCAGTTGTCTTGATGATGACGAAGTATGGCAACTCATGGACTTGAGCTTGCTCGACTTCAAGAAGTGGTGATCTCGCCTTTAAGAGGAACCTAGAGAATCACACCAAAACAAAAGACAAACTACATTTAAAGATCCCTTAGGATCAGTGGCTAGAGAGGTACAATACTTGGAGAAAGTATGTGTAGAAGTGGTGAGCCAAAAGGAAGAAATGGCTCACTATTTATAGAGGAGAAAGTTCACTGTTCCCCGGATCCCACGGATCCCTCGCACAAAGGATCCGTCTAGCGTAAATCTAGGGATCTGTGGGACGCTCCTCTTTACCCATGGGTATTTTGGTTATGGGTCATGGGTCATGGGTCATGGGTTATGGGTTGATCCATGGGTTTCTTATTAGATACAATGTATCTCAAGAGTTCAATGTACCTAGTCAAATGGTTTGGATAAAACCATGGGTTATGGGTCAATACCATTTGTTAGTTTTTACCCATTTTAGTATATACTACTTTAAGTATATTTTTACCCAAATATGTAAACACTAGTTGTTGTACATATGTATTACTAAATCATAAAATCACTTATACTTGCTTTAGTGTTTTATGTGAAAACGTAAGTGTGTTAGAAAACTATTGGCTCAAATAGTTTACGTATTTTATTTGTTTTGTTAAAATGATTTTACGTTTGTTATCGACAAAACATTAGAAGATCGTAAAATATAAATAAACGTTTTTACGGCTTATTTGTATTAACAGAAAGGCTCTGCGATCTTCATGACAAGAGTTATGTCAGACAATGCATGTTGGATAACCAACTCAACACCAGGACAAGGGAGTTGCTCCGTGCTGTCACCAAAGCTCGAGAAGAAATGGATGTCATGCTTGCCAGAGAGAAGGCTAGGGATCAGAAGTATGCAAACCTGTAGAGAAAGTGTGAAGAAGCAATGGAGGACTTTGACAAGAACCCCTTGGTGTAAGATCTCAGAGCTGATGTGGAAAAGCTCAAGGGTCAACTAGCAGCAAGCCAAGCTGAATGCAGCAAGCTAACTCTCGAAGGCTCGAAGGTCATAGGCTACAAAGAGCAAATATCCGTTCTTACATCCAAGTGTGGAGGCCTTGAAGAAGAGAGGGCTAAGCTGGTTGACCAGGAGATCTAGCTCAGGGAGAAGGTAGATGGGTTAAACCTTCGGTTGAAGATGCTCAAAAAAGATATGGTGGATTTGGTAACCAAAGTCATCCCCTACATTGCCATGGAACTTTACCATAGTGATGATGTGGGGATTGTGATTGGGAATCTGGTGAATGCAGCCATATTTCATGGCAAGTGTACCACTTTGGAGGAGATAGCTGCGACAGACGAACCAGTGAAGCTGAAAAATGTTCCCTACTAAAGGGCAACTCATGAGAAGGAATATGATGATGCATGTAATGCCTTAACTGCTTCAGAGTTCCCTTTCCTTGCCCAAGTGTCGAAGGACCCAGCGGCCTCTATTGAGGACCTGCTGGCCAAGAAGCCAAGGAAGGTCCAGCCTCAATCCCCTTCGAAGAAGACACCATCTCCCAAGGTTCCATCCCCAGGCTCTGCTGATCCAACCCATTCCAAAGTTTGATGAAGGCTACCATGTGGTAGTAATTTGATCCCTCAGGGTGGTATGTACCCTATTTTCAAACAATTTGTCTGTGTCTCTTTCCAGGCTATATGCCTGATGAAACAATTAACATTTGATGTGTGTGGTATAGGCTTCGGCCTAAGACAATGTTTTGTTTGTTTTGATTGTTAAGGCTATGGCCTGTTGGGACTAGTTAAACTAGTCGTGAATTAATATCTACATCAAGGCCACTAGGACCTGTATTTTGCTATGCGTGATTCTTCTCTTTACTTTTATTTGCACGTAAATTTTTTACAACCTAAGGCGTATGGTAGATGCATAGCCTCATTGTGTGTAATTACTTCACCAAGAATATAGCAATCATATAATTTGACTGCTGACAGAGGGTTGCGACCCACTCCATCTTAATCCTTTGGGCAGCGAAAGGCTTAAAATACCTTAAGGCCATATAGGAAAGTTAATGTGAAGTTGAGATGGATGTTATGCATATGAGCAAGACGTATTGTTAGTCTTTGTACATCCCTTCGACATTGAAACTTATAAAAGCGACTTGGTGGACAAATCTTTGTTGTATTGAATGAAACAAGAGATTTGAGGGAAATGCGTTATATCATTAAGTGGGTAGGGAGGATTACATCATTTTAAGAAATGAATACTAGACTCCTACCATTAATGCTTCTTTCCCCAAGTGAGAAGAATGCAAATACATTGATTGAAAGCAAATTAAAAAATGTCCTTGGACATTGTAAGTTTCATATGTAGAACTTACGAAGGGTAGTGCCATTCCAAGTTCAATCAATAGCATCTCCGTCGAGGGTTTCCAGCTTGTAGGCTCCGTTGCCATATGCTTCCTTAACAACGTAGGGTCCTTCCCATGTAGGCCCTAGTTTACCCTGGTACTCAGCTTTACTTGCACTGTTGAGTCGGAAGACGTATTCTCATGGCTTGAAGGTCGAAGGCCGAACCCTGCTGTTGTAGTACCTTTCAATCTTTTGTTTATGGATAGCCTCTCTGATTGAGGCTATTTCCCTTCGTTCTTCGAGTAGGTCTAGGTTGCTATGGAGTCTTTCTTCGTTGTCTGTTGCTTCGAAGTTCATGAACCTTTCTGTTTTGACACTTACTTCCGAAGGGATGACAGCTTCCGTGCCATATGTCAAGCTAAAAGGTGTCTCCCCATGACTTGACTTTGTGCGTGTTCTGTGAGCCCAGAGTACTTGAGGTAGCTCATCTACCCAACCGTGGTGACTGTATCCCAGCCTTCGTTCTATGCCTTGGATGATGTCCCTCTTAGTGACTTCCACTTGCCCGTTACCTTGAGGATGGTAGACGAAAGTGAAAGATTATTTTATATTCAGGCCTTTGCAAAACACTGGAAATACCCCTTCGTCAAATTGCTTCCCATTATCTGAGATGATGATGTGGGGTACTCTGAACCGGCAGATAATGTGTTCCCATACAAACTTTTCCATGTGCCTTCCTGTGATGGACGCCAAAGGCTTAGCTTCCACCCATTTCGTGAAGTAGTCGATGGCTACGACCAAGAACTTTACTCCTCTTGGAGCAATTGGTAGGGGGCCTACGATGTCTATCCCCCATTGGCTGAAAGGCCATGCGGACGTCACAGAGGTCATATCTTGTTTTGGTAGCCTTGGCACCCTTGAGTGAATTTGACAGGCTTCACACTTCTGGATGATTTCTATTGCGTCCCTGTGCATCGAAGGCCAATAATATCTAATCCTCATGATCTTAGAAACAACAGAGCGGGGTCCTGCGTGAAGCCCGTAGGATCTTTCGTGCACTTCTTGAATGATGTTGGCGGCTTGCGTAGGTCCCACATAACGAAGCCATGAAGACAAAAAGGACCTTCGGTATAGGTAGTTCCCCATGATTCTGTACTGTGGTGCTTTGATACGGACCTTTCGAGCTAATTTCTGATTCTCCGACAGTATACCACTTATTAGATACTCTCTAATTGGAGTCATCCAATTTGAGTCGTCCTCCAGTATTACGTCAGACACCTCCTTTCGGACGATGCACCTATCTGCCAATACTTCGACCAGAACCTCCTTAGTTAAATGAGCAAATGCCATTGATTCCAAATTGCTAAGTGCATCCGCTTTCTTATTTTGGTTTCTTCGAACATGCTCTATGTTGTAGGATGTAAACCCTTCGAGCATTTCCTTGGCTTTATCTAAGTATTGCTTGATCACAGGTTGTCTCGCTTCGTAGGAACCCTTTATCTGATTAGCCACCAGTTGTGAGTCAACAAAAATAGCCAAGTCTTATACCTCCATGTCTTTAGCCGGTCGGAGGCCTGCTAGTAAAGCTTCGTACTCCGCTTCATTGTTAGTAGCATCGAATTCAAAACGGAGTGCATAAGTATACTCCTTCCCTTCAGGATCAACAAGCATTAGACCTGTGCCGGAACCGTCGGAGCTGGAGGCTCCATCGGTGTAAAGTTTCCACCCTTCGACCGTTTTAACAGGCTTCTTCTCAGCAACTTTTGTGTCCTGCTTCGGTTCGGAGGGAGTTTCGACTAAGAAGTCTGCCAATATTTGCCCTTTGACCGAGTTTCTACCATTGGATTCAATTTCGTGCTCTCCTAACTCGATAGCCCACTTAGCTATCCTTCCAGATTTCTCCGGCTTTGAATGTATCTGCTTAATGATGAGCTTGGAAGTACCTTCGAAGGCGCCTCGCAGCATGGACCAAAGCCAAGATTAACTTCTCCAACTCTGGATAATTTAGCTCAGCTCCCTATAGAACCCTGCTAACAAAGTAGATAGGGATTTGTTTCTTCTCCATTTCTGCCAATAACACAGCACTGATGCTTTAGAAGGAGGCTGCAATGTACATAAACAACATTTCGCCTTTGATTGGGGCGGTAAGTGTAGGTAGAATAGCCATGAACTCCTTGAGCTTTTGAAAGGCAGCCTCTACATCTGCACTCCCCTGAAACGTCTTTTTATCCGTGCATCCTTTGAGTGTCTTGAAAAACGGCAAAGATCTATCTGCACCCTACGATAAGAATCTACTGAGGGCTGCTAGCTTTCCATTCAGACTTTGCACATCCTTTAGGGATTTAGGAGGCTGCAAGTCCGTGATGGCCTTAACCTTCGAAGGATTGGCCTTAATACCCTGCTTGGTGATCAGATGTCCCAAAAATTGTCCTTCTTCTACACCGAAAGAACATTTCTTGGGATTTAACTTCATGTTGATGGCGCGAAGCTGGTCGAAGGTTTCCTTTATGTTGGAAAGCATATCCTCCTCCGTTCTACTCTTGATAACCATATCGTCTACGTATGCTTCGATATTCCTACCTATATGCTTGTGGAAGGCTTTGTCCACTAAACGTTGGTAGGTAGCACCTGCATTTTTCAAACCGAAAGGCATTTTCTTGTAACAATAAACGCCCTTTCTTGTAAAAAAGGCCATTTTTTCTTCGTCCTCTTCCGCCATATGTATCTGATGGTAACCCTTGTAAGCGTCCAGAAAACATTTCAGTAGAAACCCTGATAAGGATTCCACTTTCTAATCGATTTCTGGTAGAGGATAGCAGTCCTTCGGACAGGCTTTGTTGATATCTGTGAAGTCTACACACATCCGCCACCCTCCGTCATGCTTCTTAACCATCACCGGATTAGCTACCCAGGTTTGATACTTCACCTCCCTGAGTATGCCTGCTGCTACGAGCTCATCCACTTCTTTGCATGCTGCGGCATTTCTTTCAGGAGCAAGGCTTCGACGCTTTTGCTTGATAGGTTCAATGTGTTTGAACTCATTAAGCTTGTGTTCTATGGTGAGAGTTCTAGGGACCCCCGTCATGTCAGAGTAAGTTGATTCCTCCCACACTTCCTTCTTTTATTTCTCCGTCACACTTATCAACCGCTTGTGAACGGTCAACCGTAACAGATGATAAAAGGGCGACAGCCCGGGAGAAAATGCATTTTTACCAAGGATTAAAATATCCTTGGATCGTTTATGTCCTGGTGAGGCGTGATATCCTGAATACAATGACTTGTGATTTGTTGAAAATAATATAGTATAGAAAGATCAGGAATCTGATTGACTAACTCTGAAT